>JAVLSZ010000079.1:890000-907500 GCA_032313775.1 Urocyon cinereoargenteus | reverse complement strand
GCAAACCTAACCCTAACCCTAACCCGAACCCTAACGCTAACCCTTAACCCTAACCCGAACCCTAACCGAACCCTAACCCTAACCCTAACCCTAACCCTAACCCTAACCCGAACCCTAATCCGAAACCTAACCCTAACCCTAACCCTAACCAGAACCCTAACCCGAACTCTAACCCGAACCCTAACCCTAACCCCTAACCCTAACACGAAACCTAACCCCAACCCGGAACCGAACCCTAACCCGAACCCGAACCCTAACCCTAACCCGTACCCTAACCCGAACCCTAACTCAAACCCTAACCCTAACCCGAAACCTAACCCGAACCCGACCATAAACCCTAACCCTAAACCGAACCCGAACACTAACACTAACCCGAACCGTAACCCTAAACCGAACCCTAACCCTAACCCGAACACTAACCCGAACCCTAACCCTAACCCGAACCCGAACCCTAACCCTAACCATAACCCGAACCCTAACTCTAACCCGAACCCTAACCCTAACCCTAACCCGAACCCAACCCTAACCCTAACCCGAACCCTAACCCTAAACCGAACCCTAACCCTAAACCTAAACCGAACCCTAACACTAATCCTAACCCTAACCCTAACCCTAAACCGAACCCTAACCCTAACCCTAACCCGAACCCTAACCCTAACCCTAACCCTAACCCTAACCCTAAACCTAACCCTAATTCAAACCCTAACCCTAACCTAAACCTAACCCTAACCCTGACCCGACTCCTAACCCTATCCCGAACCCTAACACTAACCCTAACCCTAACCCTAACCCTAACCCCTAACCTAACCCTAACCCTAACCGTAACCCTAACCCTAAAACCTAACACTAACACTAACCCTAACCCTAACACGAACCCTAACCCTAACCCTAACCCTAACCCGAACCCTAACCCTAACCCTAACCCTAACCCGAACCCTAACCCTAACCCGAACCCTAACCCTAACCCGAACCCTAAACCTAACCCGAACCCGAACCCTAACCCTAACCCGATACCTAACCCGAACCCAACCCTAACTCTAACCCTAACCATAACCCTAACCCGAACCCTGACCCTAACCCTAACCCGAAACCTAAACCTAACCCGAACCCTAACCCTAAACCTAACCCGAACCCTAACCCGAACCCTAAACCTAACCCTAACCCGAACCCTAACCCTAACCCGAACCCTAACCCTAACCCTAACCCGAACCCTAACCCGAAAACTAACAGTAACCCTAACACTAACCCTAACCCGAACCCTAACCCTAACCCTAACCCGAACCCGAACCCTAACCCGAACCCTAACCCTAACCCTAACCCGAAACCTAAACCCTAAACATAACCCAAACCCGAGCCCTAACCGGAACCCGAAACCTAACCCTAACCCGAACCCAAACCCTAACCCTAAACCTATCCCGAACCCTAAACCTAACCCTAACCCGAACCCTAACCCGAACCCTAACCCTAACCCTAACCCGAACCCTAACCCTAACCCTAACCCGAACCTTAACCCGAACCCTAATCCTAACCTTAACCCTAACCCGAACCCTAACCCGAACCCTAATCCTAACCCGAACCCTAACCCTAACCCGAACCCTAACCCTAACCCTAACCCTAACCTGAACCCTATCCCTAACCTTAACCTGAACCCTAACACCTAACCCTAACCCGGAACCTAAACCGAACCCGAACCCTAAACCTAACCCGTACCCGAACCCTAACCCTAACCCTAACCCGAACCTGAACCCTAACCCTAACCCTACCCGAACCCTAACCCTAACACTAACCCTAACCCTAACCCGAACCATAACCCTAACCCTAACTCTAAATCGAACCCTAACCCTAACCCGAAACCTAATCCTAACCCGAACACTAACCCTAACCCTAACTCTAACCCTAACCCTAACCCTAACCCGAACCCTAACCCTAAAGCGAACCCGAACCTTAACCCGAACCCTAACCCTAACCCTAGCCCGAACCCTAACCCTAACCCTAACCTGAACCCTAAACCCTAACCTTAACCCGAACCGAACACTAACCCTAACCCTAACCCGAACCCGAACCCTAACCCGAACCCTAACCCTAACCCGAACCCTAACCCGTACCCTAAACCTAACCCTACACCGAACCCTAAACCTAACACTAACCCGAACCCTAACCCGAACCTTAACCCTAAACCTAACGCTAACCCTAACCAGAACCCTAACCCTAACCCGAACACGAACCCTAGCCCTAACCCTAACCCGAACACGAACCCTAACCCGAACCCTAACCTAACCCTAACCCGAACCCGAACCCTAACACTAACTCTAACCCTAACCCTAACCCTAACCCGATCCCTAACCCTAAACATAACCCTAACCCTAACCCTAACCCGAACCCTAACCCTAACCCTAACCCTAACCCTAACCCTAAGCCGAACCTGAACCCTAACCCTAACCCCTAACCCGAACCCTAACCCTAACCCGAACGCTAACCCTAACCCGAAACCTAACCCTAACCTTAACCCTAACCCGAACACTAACCCTAAACCGAACCCTAACACTAACCCTAATCCGAACCCTAACCCTAACCCTAACCCGAACCCTAACCCTCACCCTAACCCTATTCCGAACCCTAACCCTAACCCTAAACCTAAACCTAACCCGTACCTGAACCCTAACCCTAACCCGAACACTAACCCTAACCCTAACCCTAACCCGAACCCTAACCCTAACCCTAAACCGAACCCTAACCCGAACCCGAACCCTAACCCTCACCCTAACCCTAAAATGAACACTAAACCGAATCCTAAACCTAACCCTAACCCTAACTCGAAACCTAACGCTAACCCTTAACCCTAACCCGAACCCTAACCCGAACCCGAACCCTAACCCTAACCCTAACACTAACCCGAACCCTAACCCGAACCCTAACCCGAACCCTAACCCTAACCCTAACCCTAACCCGAACCCTAACCCGAACTCTCACCCGAACCCTAACCCTAACCCCTAACCCTAACCCTAACCCGAAACCTAACCCTAACCCGAACCCGAACCCTAACCCTAAACCGAACCCTAACCCTAACACTAACACTAACCCGAACCCTAACCCGAACCCAAACCCTAACCCGAACCCGAACCCTAACCCTAACCCTAACCCGTACCCTAACCCGAACCATAACTCAAACCATAACCCTAACCCGAAACCTAACCCGAACCCGAACATAAACCCTAACCCTAAACCGAACCCGAACACTAACACTAACCCGAACCGTAACCCTAAACCAAACACTAACCCTAACCCGAACCCTAACCCGAACCCTAACCCTAACCCGAAACCGAATCCTAATCCTAACCCTAACCCGAACCCTAACCCTAACCCGAACCCTAACCCTAACACTAACCCGAACCCGAACCCTAACCCTAACCCTAACTCGAACCCTAACCCAAACCCGAACCCTAAACCTAACCCGAACCCTAACCCTAACCCTAACCCAAACCCTAACCCTAATGCTAAAACTAAACCGAACCCTAACCCAAACCCGAACCCTAACCTGAACCCGAACCCTAACCCTAACCCGATCCCGAACCCTAAAACTAACCCTAACCCGAACCCTAACAATAACCCGAACCCTAACCCGAACCCTAACCCTAACCCTAACCCTAAACCTAACCCGACCCCTAACCCGAACCCTAACACGAACCCTAACCCTAACCCTAAACCTAACTCTAACCCGAACCCTAACCCTAACACTAACCCGAACCCTAACCCTCACCCTAACCCTAAAATGAACACTAAACCGAATCCTAAACCTAACCCTAACCCTAACTCGAACCCTAACGCTAACCCTTAACCCTAACCCGAACCCTAACCCGAACCCGAACCCTAACCCGAAAACTAACCGTAACCCTAACACTAACCCTAACCCGAACCCTAACCCTAACCCTAACCCGAACCCGAACCCTAACCCGAACCCTAACCCTAACCCTAACCTGAAACCTAAACCCTAAACATAACCCAAACCCGAGCCCTAACCGGAACCCGAACCCTAACCCTAACCCGAACCCAAACCCTAACCCTAACCCTAACCCGAACCCTAAACCTAACCCTAACACGAACCCTAACCCGAACCCTAACCCTAACCCTAACCCGAACCCTAACCCTAACCCTAACCCGAACCTTAACCCGAACCCTAATCCTAACCTTAACCCTAACCCGAACCCTAACCCGAACCCTAATCCTAACCCGAACCCTAACCCTAACCCTAACCCGAACCCTAACCCTAACCCTAACCCTAACCTGAACCCTATCCCTAACCTTAACCTGAACCCTAACACCTAACCCTAACCCGGAACCTAAACCGAACCCGAACCCTAAACCTAACCCGTACCCGAACCCTAACCCTAACCCTAACCCGAACCTGAACCCTAACCCTAACCCTACCCGAAACCTAACCCTAACACTAACCCTAACCCTAACCCGAACCATAACCCTAACCCTAACTCTAAATCGAACCCTAACCCTAACCCGAAACCTAATCCTAACCCGAACACTAACCCTAACCCTAACTCTAACCCTAACCCTAACCCTAACCCGAACCCTAACCCTAAAGCGAACCCGAACCTTAACCCGAACCCTAACCCTAACCCTAACCCGAACCCTAACCCTAACCCTAACCTGAACCCTAAACCCTAACCTTAACCCGAACCGAACACTAACCCTAACCCTAACCCGAACCCGAACCCTAACCCGAACCCTAACCCTAACCCGAACCCTAACCCGTACCCTAAACCTAACCCTACACCGAACCCTAAACCTAACACTAACCCGAACCCTAACCCGAACCTTAACCCTAAACCTAACGCTAACCCTAACCAGAACCCTAACCCTAACCCGAACACGAACCCTAGCCCTAACCCTAACCCGAACACGAACCCTAACCCGAACCCTAACCTAACCCTAACCCGAACCCGAACCCTAACACTAACTCTAACCCTAACCTAACCCTAACCCGATCCCTAACCCTAAACATAACCCTAACCCTAACCCTAACCCGAACCCTAACCCTAACCCTAACCCTAACCCTAACCCTAAGCCGAACCTGAACCCTAACCCTAACCCCTAACCCGAACCCTAACCCTAACCCGAACGCTAACCCTAACCCGAAACCTAACCCTAACCTTAACCCTAACCCGAACACTAACCCTAAACCGAACCCTAACACTAACCCTAATCCGAACCCTAACCCTAACCCTAACCCGAACCCTAACCCTCACCCTAACCCTATTCCGAACCCTAACCCTAACCCTAAACCTAAACCTAACCCGTACCTGAACCCTAACCCTAACCCGAACACTAACCCTAACCCTAACCCTAACCCGAACCCTAACCCTAACCCTAAACCGAACCCTAACCCGAACCCGAACCCTAACCCTCACCCTAACCCTAAAATGAACACTAAACCGAATCCTAAACCTAACCCTAACCCTAACTCGAAACCTAACGCTAACCCTTAACCCTAACCCGAACCCTAACCCGAACCCGAACCCTAACCCTAACCCTAACCCTAACCCGAACCCTAACCCGAACCCTAACCCGAACCCTAACCCTAACCCTAACCCTAACCCGAACCCTAACCCGAACTCTCACCCGAACCCTAACCCTAACCCCTAACCCTAACCCTAACCCGAAACCTAACCCTAACCCGAACCCGAACCCTAACCCTAAACCGAACCCTAACCCTAACACTAACCCTAACCCGAACCCTAACCCGAACCCGAACCCTAACCCGAACCCGAACCCTAACCCTAACCCTAACCCGTACCCTAACCCGAACCATAACTCAAACCATAACCCTAACCCGAAACCTAACCCGAACCCGAACATAAACCCTAACCCTAAACCGAACCCGAACACTAACACTAACCCGAACCGTAACCCTAAACCGAACACTAACCCTAACCCGAACCCTAACCCTAACCCGAAAACGAATCCTAATCCTAACCCTAACCCGAGCCCTAACCCTAACCCGAACCCTAACCCTAACACTAACCCGAACCCGAACCCTAACCCTAACCCTAACTCGAACCCTAACCCAAACCCGAACCCTAAACCTAACCCGAACCCTAACCCTAACCCGAACCCGAACCCTAACCCTAATGCTAAAACTAAACCGAACCCTAACCCAAACCCGAACCCTAACCTGAACCCGAACCCTAACCCTAACCCGATCCCGAACCCTAAAACTAACCCTAACCCGAACCCTAACAATAACCCGAACCCTAACCCGAACCCTAACCCTAACCCTAACCCTAAACCTAACCCGACCCCTAACCCGAACCCTAACACGAACCCTAACCCTAACCCTAAACTTAACTCTAACCCGAACCCTAACCCTAACACTAACCCGAACCCTAACCCTCACCCTAACCCTAAAATGAACACTAAACCGAATCCTAAACCTAACCCTAACCCTAACTCGAACCCTAACGCTAACCCTTAACCCTAACCCGAACCCTAACCCGAACCCGAACCCTAACCCTAACCCTAAACCTAACCCGAACCCTAACCCGAACCCTAACCCGAACCCTAACCCTAACCCTAACCCTAACCCGAACCCTAACCCGAACTCTCACCCGAACCCTAACCCTAACCCCTAACCCTAACCCTAACCCGAAACCTAACCCTAACCCGAACCCGAACCCTAACCCTAAACCGAACCCTAACCCTAACACTAACCCTAACCCGAACCCTAACCCGAACCCGAACCCTAACCCGAACCCGAACCCTAACACTAACCCTAACCCGTACCCTAACCCGAACCATAACTCAAACCATAACCCTAACCCGAAACCTAACCCGAACCCGAACATAAACCCTAACCCTAAACCGAACCCGAACACTAACACTAACCCAAACCGTAACCCTAAACCGAACCCTAACCCTAACCCGAACTCTAACCCGAACCCTAACCCTAACCCGAAACCGAATCCTAATCCTAAACCTAACCCGAACCCTAACCCTAACCCGAACCCTAACCCTAACACTAACCCGAACCCGAACCCTAACCCTAACCCTAACTCGAACCCTAACCCAAACCCGAACCCTAAACCTAACCCGAACCCGAACCCTAACCCTAACCCGAACCCTAACCCTAATGCTAAAACTAAACCGAACCCTAACCCAAACCCGAACTCTAACCTGAACCCGAACCCTAACCCTAACCCGATCCCGAACCCTAAAACTAACACTAACACGAACCCTAACAATAACCCGAACCCTAACCCGAACCCTAACCCTAACCCTAAACCTAACCCGACCCCTAACCCGAACCCTAACACGAACCCTAACCCTAACCCTAAACCTAACTCTAACCCGAACCCTAACCCTAACACTAACCCGAACCCTAAACCTAACCCAAACCCTAACCCTAACACTAAACCTAACCGTAACCCTAACCCGAACGCTAACCCTAACCCTAAACCTAACCCTAAACCTAACTCGAACCCTAACCCGAACCCGAACCCCAACCCTAACCCTAACCCTAACCCTAACCCTAACCCCTAACACTAACCCTAACCCTAAGCGTAACCCTAACCATAAAACCTAACCCTAACCATAACCCTAACGCTAACCCTAACACGAACCCTAACCCTAACCCTAACCCTAAGCCCAAACCCTAACCCTAACCCTAACCCTAACCCCTAACCCTAACCCGAACCCTAACCCTAACTCGAACGCTAACCCTAACCCTAACCCGAACCCTAACCCTAACCCTAAACCTAACCCTAAACCGAACCCTAACCCTAAGCCTAACCCTAACCCTAACCCTAACCCGAACCCTAACCCAAACCCTAACCCTAACACTAACCCTAACCCTAACCCTAACCCGAACCCTAAGCCTAACCCTAACCCTAACCCGAACACTAACCCTAACCCTAAACCTAACTCGAACCCTAACCCTAACCCTAACCCGAACCCTAACCCAAACCCGAACCCTAATCCTAACCCTAACCCTAACCCCAACCCTAACCCGAAACCTAAACCTAACCCTAACCCTAACCCGAACCCTAACGCTAACCCTTAACCCTAACCCGAACCCTAAACCGAACCCTAACCCTAACCCTAACCCTAACCCGAACCCTAACCCGAACCCTAATCCGAACCCTAACCCTAACCCTAATCCTAACCAGAACCCTAACCCGAACTCTAACCCGAACCCTAACCCTAACCCCTAACCCTAACCCTAACCCGAAACCTAACCCCAACCCGGACCCGAACCCTAACCCGAACCCGAAACCTAACCCTAACCCGTACCCTAACCCGAACCCTAACTCAAACCATAACCCTAACCCGAAACCTAACCCGAACCCGACCATAAACCCTAACCCTAAACCGAAACCGAACACTAACACTAACCCGAACCGTAACCCTAAACCGAACCCTAACCCTCACCCGAACACTAATCCGAACCCTAACCCTAACCCGAACCCTAACCCTAACCCTAACCCGAACCCTAACCCGAAAACTAACCGTAACCCTAACCCTAACACTAACCCGCACACTAAACCTAACCCTAACCCGAACCCGAACCCTAACCCGAACCCTAACCCTAATCCTAACCCGAAACCTAACCCCTAAACCTAACCCGAACCCGAGCCCTAACCGGAACCCGAACCCTAACCCTAACCCGAACCCAAACCCTAACCCTAAACCTAACCTGAACCCTAACCCTAACCCTAACCCGAACCCTAACCCGAAACCTAACCCTAACCCTAACCCGAACCCTAACCCTAACCATAACCCGAACCTTAACCCGAACCCTAATCCTAAACTTAACCCTAACCCGAACCCTAACCCGAACCCTAACGCTAACCCTAACCCGACCCCTAACCCTAACCCTAACCCGAACCCTAACCCTAACCCTAACCCTAACCCTAAACCGAACCCTATCCCTAACCTTAACCTGAACCCTAACACCTAACCCTAACCCGAAACCTAAACCGAACCCGAACCCTAAACCTAACCCGAACCCGAACCCTAACCCTAACCCTAACCCGAACCCTAACCCTAACCCTACCCAAACCCTAACCCTAACACTAACCCTAAACCTAACCCGAACCCTAACCCTAAACCGAAACCTAATCCTAACCCGACCCCTAACCCTAACGCTAACTCTAACCCTAACCCTAACCCTAACACGAACCCTAACCCTAAAGCGAACCCGAACCCTAACCCGAAACCTAACCCTAACCCTAAACCTAACTCTAACCCGTACCCTAAACCTAACCCTACACCGAACCCTAAACCTAACACTAACCCGAACCCTAAACCGAACCCTAACCCTCACCCGAACACTAATCCGAACCCTAACCCTAACCCGAACCCTAACCCTAACCCTAACCCGAACCCTAACCCGAAAACTAACCGTAACCCTAACCCTAACACTAACCCGAACACTAAACCTAACCCTAACCCGAACCCGAACCCTAAGCCGAACCCTAACCCTAATCCTAACCCGAAACCTAACCCCTAAACCTAACCCGAACCCGAGCCCTAACCGGAACCCGAACCCTAACCCTAACCCGAACCCAAACCCTAACCCTAAACCTAACCTGAACCCTAACCCTAACCCTAACCCGAACCCTAACCCGAAACCTAACCCTAACCCTAACCCGAACCCTAACCCTAACCATAACCCGAACCTTAACCCGAACCCTAATCCTAAACTTAACCCTAACCCGAACCCTAACCCGAACCCTAACGCTAACCCTAACCCGAACCCTAACCCTAACCCTAACCCGAACCCTAACCCTAACCCTAACCCTAACCCTAAACCGAACCCTATCCCTAACCTTAACCTGAACCCTAACACCTAACCCTAACCCGAAACCTAAACCGAACCCGAACCCTAAACCTAACCCGAACCCGAACCCTAACCCTAACCCTAACCCGAACCCGAACCCTAACCCTAACCCTACCCAAACCCTAACCCTAACACTAACCCTAAACCTAACCCGAACCCTAACCCTAAACCGAAACCTAATCCTAACCCGACCCCAACCCTAACGCTAACTCTAACCCTAACCCTAACCCTAACACGAACCCTAACCCTAAAGCGAACCCGAACCCTAACCCGAAACCTAACCCTAACCCTAAACCTAACTCTAACCCGTACCCTAAACCTAACCCTACACCGAACCCTAAACCTAACACTAACCCGAACCCTAACCCGAACCTTAACCATAACCCTAACCCTAACCCTAACCAGAACCCTAACCCTAACCCGAAAACGAACCCTAGCCCTAACCCTAACCCAAACACGAACCCTAACCCGAACCCTTACCCTAAACATAACCCGAACTCGAACCCTAACACTAACTCTAACCCTAACCCTAACCCTAACCCGATCCCTAACCCTAAACATAACCCTAACCCTAACCCTAACCCGAACCCTAACCCTAACCCTATCCCTAACCCAAACCCTAACCCGAACCTGAACCATAACCCTAACCCCTAACCCGAACCCTAACCCTAACCCGAACGCTAACCCTAACCCGAAAACTAACCCTAACCCTAACCCTAACCCGAACACTAACCCTAAACCGAACCCTAACCCTAACCCTAATCCGAACCCTAACCCTAACCCTAACCCGAACCCTAACCCTCACCCTAACCCTATTCCGAACCCTAACCCTAACCCTAAACCTAACCCTAACCCGTACCCGAACCCTAACCCTAACCCGAACACTAACCCTAACCCTAACCCTAACCCGAACCCTAACCTTAAACCTAAACCGAACCCTAACCCGAACCCGAACCCTAACCCTCACCCTAACCCTAAAATGAACCCTAACCCGAATCCTAAACGTAACCCAAACCCTAACTCGAACCCTAACGCTAACCCTTAACCCTACCCGAACCCTAACCCGAACCCGAACCCTAACACTAAACCTAAACCTAACCCGAACCCTAACCCGAACCCGAACCCTAACCCTAACCCTAACCCTAACCCGAACCCTAACCCGAACTCTCACCCGAACCCTAACCCTAACCCCTAACCCTAACCCTAACCCGAAACCTAACCCTAACCCGAACCCGAACCCTAACCCTAAACCGAACCCTAACCCTAATCCTAACCCTAACCCGAACCCTAACCCGAACCCGAACCCTAACCCGAACCCTAACCCTAACCCTAACCCTAACCCGTACCCTAACCCGAAACATAACTCAAACCATAACCCTAACCCGAACCCTAACCCGAACCCGAACATAAACCCTAACCCTAAACCGAACCCGAAACTAACACTATCCCGAACCGTAACCCTAAACCGAACCCTAACCCTAACCCGAACCCTAACCCGAACCCTAACCCTAACCCGAAACCGAATCCTAATCCTAACCCTAACCCGAACCCTAACCCTAACCCGAACCCTAACCCTAACCCTAACCTGAACCCTAACCCTAACCCTAACTCGAACCCTAACACAAAGCCGAACCCTAAACCTAACCCGAACCCGAACCCGAACCCTAACCCTAACCCGAACCCTAACCCTAATGCTAAATCTAAACCGAACCCTAACCCAAACCCGAAACCTAACCCGAACCCGAACCCTAACCCTAACCCGATCCCGTACCCTAAAACTAACCCTAACCCGAACCCTAACCCTAACCCGAACCCTAACCCTAACCCTAACCCGAACCCTATCCCTAACCTTAACCTGAACCCTAACACCTAACCCTAACCCGAAACCTAAACCGAACCCGAACCCTAAACCTAACCCGAACCCGAACCCTAACCCTAACCCTACCCGAACCCTAACCCTAACACTAACCCTAAACCTAACCCGAACCCTAACCCTAACCCTAACTCTAACCCGAACCCTAACCCTAACCCGAAACCTAATCCTAACCCGAACCCTAAACCTAACGCTAACTCTAACCCTAACCCTAACCCTAACACGAACCCTAAACCTAAAGCGAACCTGAACCCTAACCCGAACCCTAACCCTAACCCTAAACCTAACCCTAACCCGTACCCTAAACCTAACCCTACACCGAACCCTAAACCTAACACTAACCCGAACCCTAACCCGAACCTTAACCCTAACCCTAACCCTAACCCTAACCAGAACCCTAACCCTAACCTGAACACGAACCCTAGCCCTAACCCTAAACCAAACACGAACCCTAACCCGAACCCTAACCCTAACCCTAACCCGAACTCGAACCCTAACACTAACTCTAACCCTAACCCTAACCCTAACCCGATCCCTAACCCTAAACATAACCCTAACCCTAACCCTAACCCGAACCCTAACCCTAACCCTAACCCTAACCCTAACCCTAACCCGAACCTGAACCATAACCCTAACCCCTAACCCGAACCCTAACCCTAACCCGAACGCTAACCCTAACCCGAAAACTAACCCTAACCCTAACCCTAACCCGAACACTAACCCTAAACCGAACCCTAACCCTAACCCTAATCCGAACCCTAACCCTAACCCTAACCCGAACCCTAACCCTCACCCTAACCCTAAAATGAACCCTAACCCGAATCCTAAACGTAACCCAAACCCTAACTCGAACCCTAACGCTAACCCTTAACCCTAACCCGAACCCTAACCCGAACCCGAACCCTAACACTAACCCTAACCCTAACCCGAACCCTAACCCGAACCGGAACCCTAACCCTAACCCTAACCCTAACCCGAACCCTAACCCGAACTCTCACCCGAACCCTAACCCTAACCCCTAACCCTAACCCTAACCCGAAACCTAACCCTAAACCGAACCCGAACCCGAACCCTAAACCGAACCCTAACCCTAACCCTAACCCTAACCCGAACCCTAACCCGAACCCGAACCCTAACCCGAACCCGAACCCTAACCCTAACACTAACCCTAACCCGTACCCTAACCCGAAACATAACTCAAACCATAACCCTAACCCGAACCCTAACCCGAACCCGAACATAAACCCTAACCCTAAACCGAACCCGACACTAACACTATCCCCAACCGTAACCCTAAACCGAACCCTAACCCTAACCCGAACCCTAACCCGAACCCTAACCCTAACCCGAAACCGAATCCTAATCCTAACCCTAACCCGAACCCTAACCCTAACCCGAACCCTAACCCTAAACCTAACCCGAAACCTAACCCTTACCCTAACTCGAACCCTAACCCAAACCCGAACCCTAAACCTAACCCGAACCCGAACCCGAACCCTAACCCTAACCCGAACCCTAACCCTAATCCTAAACCTAAACCGAACCCTAACCCCAACCCGAAACCTAACCCGAACACGAACCCTAACCCTAACCCGATCCGGTACCCTAAAACTAACCCTAACCCGAACCCTAACCCTACCCCGAACCCTAACCCGAACCCTAAACCTAACCCTAACCCTTAACCTAACCCACCCCTAACCCGAACCCTAACACGAACCCTAACCCTAACCCTAAACCTAACTCTAACCCGAACGCTAACCCTAACACTAACCCGAAGCCTAACCCTAACCCGAACCCTAACCCTAACCCTAAACTTAACCGTAACCCCAACCCGAACGCTAACCCTAACCCTAAACCTAACCCTAAACCTAACTCGAACCCTAACCCGAACCCCAACCCTAACCCTAACCCTAACCCTAACCCCTAACACTAACCATACCCCTAACCGTAACCCTAACCCTAAAACCTAAACCTAACCCTAACCCTAACCCTAACCCTAACCCCTAACCCTAACCCTAACCGTAACCCTAACCCTAAAACCTAACCCTAACACTAACCCTAACCCTAACACGAACCCAAACCCTAACCCTAACCCGAACCCTAACCCTAACCCTAACCCTAACCCTAACCCGAACCCTAACCCTAACCCGAACCCTAACCCTAACCCGAACCCTAAACCTAACCCGAACCCGAACCCTAACCCTAACCCGATACCTAACCCGAACCCAACCCTAACCCTAACCCTAACCCTAACCCGAACCCTGACCCTAACCCTAACCCGAAACCTAAACCTAACCCGAACCCTAACCCTAAACCTAACCCGAACCCTAACCCGAACCCTAACCCTAACCCTAACCCGAACCCTAACCCTAACCCTAACCCGAACCCTAACCCTAACCCTAACCCGAACCCTAACCCGAAAACTAACCGTAACCCTAACCCTAACCCTAACCCGAACCCTAACCCTAACCCTAACCCGAACCCGAACCCTAACCCGAACCCTAACCCTAACCCTAACCCGAAACCTAACCCCTAAACCTAACCCGAACCCGAGCCCTAACCGGAACCCGAACCCTAACCCTAACCCGAACCCAAACCCTAACCCTAACCCTAACCCGAACCCTAACCCTAACCCTAACCCGAACCCTATCCCGAACCCTAACCCTAACCCTAACCCGAACCCTAACCCTAACCCTAACCGAACCTTAACCCGAACCCTAATCCTAACCTTAACCCTAACCCGAACCCTAACCCTAACCCGAACCCTAACCCTAACCCTAACCCGAACCCTAACCCTAACCCTAACCCGAACCCTATCCCTAACCTTAACCTGAACCCTAACACCTAACCCTAACCCGAAACCTAAACCGAACCCGAACCCTAAACATAACCCGAACTCGAACCCTAACCCTAACCCTAACCCGAACCCGAACCCGAACCCTAACCCTACCCGAACCCTAACCCTAACACTAACCCTAACCCTAACCCTAACCCGAACCCTAACCCTAACCCGAACCCTAACACTAAAGCGAACCCGAACCCTAAGCCGAACCGTAACCCTAACCCTAAACCTAACCCTAACCCGAAACCTAACCCTAACCCTAACCTGAACCCTAAACCCTAACCTTAACCCGAACCGAACCCTAACCCTAACCCTAACCCCAACCCGAACCCTAACCCGAACCCTAAACCTAACCCTAACCCGAACCCTAACCCGTACCCTAAACCTAACCCTACACCGAACGCTAAACCTAACACTAACCCGAACCCTAACCCGAACCTTAACCCTAACCCTAACCCTAACCCTAACCAAAACCCTAACCCTAACCCGAACACGAACCCTAGCCCTAACCCTAACCCGAACACGAAACCTAACCCGAACCCTAAACCTAACCCTAACCCGAACCCGTACGCTAACACTAACTCTAACCCTAACCCTAACCCTAACCCGATCCCTAACCCTAAACATAACCCTAACCCTAACCCTAACCCGAACCTGAACCCTAACCCTAACCCCTAACCCGAACCCTAAACCTAACCCGAACGCTAACCCTAACCCGAAACCTAACCCTAACCCTAACCCTAACCCGAACACTAACCCTAAACCGAACCCTAAACCTAACCCTAATCCGAACCCTAACCCTAACCCTAGCCCGAACCCTAACCCTCACCCTAACCCTATTCCGAACCCTAACCCTAACCCTAACCCTAAACCTAACCCGTACCCGAACCCTACCCCTAACCCGAACACTAACCCTAACCCGAACCCTAAACCTAACCCTAAACCGAACCCTAACCCGAACCCGAACCCTAACCCTCACCCTAACCCTAAAATGAACCCTAACCCGAATCCTAAACCTAACCCTAACCCTAACTCGAACCCTAACGCTAACACTTAACCCTAACCCGAACCCTAACCCGAACCCGAACCCTAAACCTAACCCTAACCCTAACCCGAACCCTAACCCGAACCCTAACCCGAACCCTAACCCTAACCCTAACCCTAACCCGAACCCTAACCCGAACTCTCACCCGAACCCTAACCCTAACCCCTAACCCTAACCCTAACCCGAAACCTAACACTAACCCGAAACCGAACCCTAACCCTAAAGCGAACCCTAAACCTAACCCTAACCATAACCCGAACCCTAACCCGAACCCGAACCCTAACCTGAACCCGAACCCTAACCCTAACCCTAACCCTAACCCGTACCCTAACCCGAACCCTAACTCAAACCCTAACCCTAACCCGAATCCTAACTCGAATCCGAACATAAACCCTAACCCTAAACCGAACCCCAACACTAACACTAACCCGAACCGTAACCCTAAACCGAACCCTAACCCTAACCCGAACCCTAACCCGAACCCTAACCCTAACCCGAAACCGAACCCTAACCCTAACCCTAACTCGAACCATAACCCAAACCCGAACTCTAAACCTAACCCGAACCCGAACCCGTAACCTAACCCTAACCCGAACCCTAACCCTAATGCTAAACCTAAACCGAAACCTAACCCAAAACCGAACCCTAACCCGAACCCGAACCCTAACCCTAACCCGATCCCGACCCTAAAACTAAACCTAACCCGAACCCTAACCCTAACCCGAACCCTAACCCGAACCCTAACCCTAACCCTAACCCTAACCCTAACCCTAAACCTAACCCGACCCCTAACCCGAACCCTAACACGAACCCTAACCCTAACCCTAAACCTAACTCTAACCCGAACCCTAACCCAAACACTAACCCGAACCCTAACCGTAACACTAACCCGAACCCTAACCGTAACACTAACCCGAACCCTAACCCTAACCCTAAACCTAACCGTAACCCAAACCCGAACGCTAACCCTAACCCTAAACCTAACCCTAAACCTAACTCGAACCCTAACCCGAACCCCAACCCTAACCCTAACCCTAACCCTAAACCTAACCCCTAAAACTAACCCTAACCCTAACCGTAACCCTAACCCTAAACCTAACCCTAAACCTAACCCTAACCCTAACCCCTAACCCTAACCCTAACCGTAACCCTAACCCTAAAACCTAACACTAACACTAACCCTAACCCTAACACGAACACTAACCCTAACCCTAACCCGAACCCTAACCCTAACCCTAACCCTAACTCTAACCCGAACCCTAACCCTAACCCGAACCCTAACCCTAACCAGAACCCTAAACCTAACCCGAACCCGAACCCTAACCCTAACCGGATACCTAACCCAAACCCAACCCTAACCCTAACCCTAACCCTAACCCGAACCCTGACCCTAACCCTAACCCGAAACCTAAACCTAACCCGAAACCTAACCCTAAACCTACCCCGAACCCTAACCCGAAACCTAACCCTAACCCGAACCCTAACCCTAACCCGAAACCTAACCCTAACCCTAACCTGAACCCTAACCCGAAAAGTAACTGTAACCCTAACCCTAACCCTAACCCGAACCCTAACCCTAACCCTAACCCGAACCCGAACCCTAACCCGAACCCTAACCCTAAACCGAAACCTAACCCCTAAAACTAACCCGAACCCGAGCCCTAACCCGAACCCAAACCCTAACCCTAACCCTAACCCGAACCCTAACCCTAACCCTAACCCGAACCCTAACCCGAACCCTAACCCTAACCCTAACCCGAACCCTAACCCTAACCCTAACCCGAACCTTAACCCGAACCCTAATCCTAACTTTAACCCTAACCCGAACCCTAAACCTAACCCTAACCCGAACCCTAACCCTAACCCTAACCCTAACCCGAAACCTATCCCTTA
>JAVLSZ010000079.1:867500-885000 GCA_032313775.1 Urocyon cinereoargenteus | reverse complement strand
TAACCCGAACCCTAACCCTAACCCTAAACCGACCCCTAACCCGAACCCGAACCCTAACCCTCACCCAAACCCTATAATGAACCCTAACCCGAACCCTAAACCTAACCCTAACTCGAACCCTAACGCTAACCCTTAACCCTAACCCGAACCCTAACCCGAACCCGAAACCTAACACTATCCCTAACCCTAACCCGAACCCTAACCCGAACCCGAACCCTAACCCTAACCCTAACCCTAACCCGAACCCTAACCCTAACTCTCACCCGAACCCTAACCCTAACCCCTAACCCTAACCCTAACCCGAAACCTAACCCTAACCCGAACCCGAACCCTAACCCTAAACCGAACCCTAACCCTAACCCTAACCCTAACCCGAACCCTAACCCGAACCCGAACCCTAACCCTAACCCTAACCCGTACCCTAACCCGAAACATAACTCAAACCATAACCCTAACCCGAACCCTAACCCGAACCCGAACATAAACCCTAACCCTAAACCGAACCCGAAACTAACACTATCCCGAACCGTAACCCTAAACCGAACCCTAACCCTAACCCGAACCCTAACCCGAACCCTAACCCTAACCCGAAACCGAATCCTAATCCTAACCCTAACCCGAACCCTAACCCTAACCCGAAACCTAACCCTAACCCTAACCCGAACCCTAACCCTAACCCTAACTAGAACCCTAACCCAAAGCCGAACCCTAAGCCTAACCCGAACCCGAACCCGAACCCTAACCCTAACCCGAACCCTAACCCTAATGCTAAACCTAAACCGAACCCTAACTCAAACCCGAAACCTAACCCGAACCCGAACCCTAACCCTAACCCGATCCCGTACCCTAAAACTAACCCTAACCCGAACCCTAACCCTAACCCGAACCCTAACCCTAACCCTAACCCGAACCCTATCCCTAACCTTAACCTGAACCCTAACACCTAACCCTAACAGGAAACCTAAACCGAACCCGAACCCTAAACCTAACCCGAACCCTAACCCTAACCCTACCCGAACCCTAACCCTAACACTAACCCTAACCTAACCCGAACCCTAACCCTAACCCTAACTCTAACCCGAACCCTAACCCTAACCCGAAACCTAATCCTAACCCGAACCCTAACCCTAACGCTAACTCTAACCCTAACCCTAAACCTAACACGAACCCTAACCCTAAAGCGAACCCGAACCCTAACCCGAACCCTAACCCTAACCCTAAACCTAACCCTAACCCGTACCCTAAACCTAACCCTACACCGAATACTAAACCTAACACTAACCCGAACCCTAACCCGAACCTTAACCCTAACCCTAACCCTACCCCTAACCAGAACCCTAACCCTAACCTGAACACGAACCCTAGCCCTAACCCTAAACCAAACACGAACCCTAACCCGAACCCTAACCCTAACCCTAACCCTAACCCGAACTCGAACCCTAACACTAACTCTAACCCTAACCCGATCCCTAACCCTAAACATAACCCTAACCCTAACCCTAACCCTAACCCGAACCCTAACCCTAACCCTAACCCTAACCCTAACCCTAACCCTAACCCGAACCTGAACCATAACCCTAACCCCTAACCCGAACCCTAACCCTAACCCGAACGCTAACCCTAACCCGAAAACTAACCCTAACCCTAACCCTAACACGAACACTAACCCTAAACCGAACCCTAACCCTAACCCTAATCCGAACCCTAACCCTAACCCTAACCCTAACCCTAACCCGTACCCTAACCCGAACCATAACTCAAACCATAACCCTAACCCGAACCCTAACCCGAACCCGAACATAAACCCTAAACCTAAACCGAACCCGAACACTAACACTACCCCGAAATGTAACCCTAAACCGAACCCTAACCCTAACCCGAACCCTAACCCTAACCCGAAACCGAATCCTAATCCTAACCCTAAACCGAACCCTAACCCTAACCCGAACCCTAACCCTAACCCTAACCCGAACCCTAACCCTAACCCTAACTCGAACCCTAACCCAAACCCGAACCCTAAACCTAACCTGAACCCGAACCCGAACCCTAACCCTAACCCGAACCATAACCCTAATGCTAAACCTAAACCGAACCCTAACCCAAACCGAACCCTAACCCGAACCCGAACCCTAACCCTAACCCGATCCCGAACCCTAAAACTAACCCTAACGCGAACCCTAACCCTAACCCGAACCCTAACCCGAACCCTAACCCTAACCCTAACCCTAAAGCTAACCCGACCCCTAACCCGAAACTTAACACGAACCCTAACCCTAACCCTAAACCTAACCCTAACCCGAACCCTAACACTAACCTAAACTGAACCCTAAACCTAACCTTAACCCGAACCCGAACCCTAACCCTAACCCTAACCCGAACCCGAACCCTAACCCGAACCCTAACCCTAACACTAACCCGAACCCTAACCCGTACCCTAAACCTAACCCAACACCGAATCCTAAACCTAACACTAACCCGAACCCTAACCCGAACCTTAACCCTAACCCTAACCCTAACCCTAACCAGAACTCTAACACTAACCCGAACCCGAACCCTAGCCCTAACCCTAACCCGAACCCGAACCCTAACCCTAACCCTAAGCCGAACCCGAAACCTAACACTAACTCTAACCCTAACCCTAACCCTAACCCGAACGCTAACCCTAACCCGAAACCTAACCCTAACCCTAACCCTAACCCGAACACTAACCCTAAACCGAACCCTAACCCTAACCCTAATCCGAACCCTAACCCTAACTCTAACCCGAACCCTAACCCTAACCCGAAACCTAATCCTAACCCGAACCCTAGCCCTAACGCTAACTCTAACCCTAACCCTAACCCTAACCCGAACTCTAACCCTAAAGCGAACCCGAACCCTAACCCGAACCCTAACCCTAACCCTAAACCTAACCCTAACCCGAACACTAAACCTAACCTTACCTGAACCCTAAACCCTAACCTTAACCCGAACCGAACCCTAACCCTAACCCTAACCCGAACCCGAACCCTAAACCGAACCCTAAGCCTAACCCTAACCCGAACCCTAACCCGTACCCTAAACCTAACCCTACACCGAAACCTAAACCTAACACTAACCCGAACCCCAACCCGAACCTTAACCCTAACCCTAACCCTAACACTAACCAGAACCCTAACCCTAACCCGAACACGAACCCTAGCCCTAACCCTAACCCGAACACGAACCCTAACCCGAACCCTAACCCTAACCCTAACCCTAACCCGAACCCGAACCCTAACACTAACTCTAACCCTAACCCTAACCCTAACCCGATCCCTAACCCTAAACATAACCCTAACCCTAACCCTAACCCGAACCCTAACCCTAACCCTAACCCGAACCCTAACCCTCACCCTAACCCTATTCCGAACCCTAACCCTAACACTAACCCTAACCCTAAACCGTACCCGAACCCTAACCCTAACCCGAACACTAACCCTAACCCTAACCCTAACCCGAACCCTAACCCTAACCCTAAACCGAACCCTAACCCGAACCTGAACCCTAACCCTCACCCTAACCCTAAAATGAACCCTAACCCAATCCTAAACCTAACCCTAACCCTAACTCGAAACCTAACGCTAACCCTTAACCCTAACCCGAACCCTAACCGGAACCCGAACCCTAACCCTAACCCTAACCCTAACCCGAACCCTAACCCGAACCCTAACCCGAACCCTAAACCTAAACCTAACCCGAACCCTAACCCGAACTCTCACCCGAACCCTAACCCTAACCCCTAACCCTAACCCTAACCCGAAACCTAACCCTAACCCGAACCCGAACCCTAACCCTAAACCGAAACTTAACCCTAACCCTAACCCGAAACCGAACCCTAACCCGAACCCGAACCCTAACCCGAACCCGGACCCTAACCCTAACCCTAACCCTAACCCGTACCCTAACCCGAACCATAACTCAAACCATAACCCTAACCCGAACCCTAACCCGAACCCGAACATAAACCCTAAACCTAAACCGAACCCGAACACTAACACTACCCCGAAACGTAACCCTAAACCGAACCCTAACCCTAACCCGAACCCTAACCCGAACCCTAACCCTAACCCGAAACCGAATCCTAATCCTAACCCTAACCCGAACCCTAACCCTAACCCGAACCCTAACCCTAACCATAACCCGAACCCTAACCCTAACCCTAACTCGAACCCTAACCCAAACCCGAACCCTAAACCTAACCCGAACCCGAACCCGAACCCTAACCCTAACCCGAACCATAACCCTAATGCTAAACCTAAACCGAACCCTAACCCAAGCCGAACCCTAACCCGAACCCGAACCCTAACCCTAACCCGATCCCGAACCCTAAAACTAACCCTAACGCGAACCCTAACCCTAACCCGAACCCTAACCCGAACCCTAACTCTAACCCTAACCCTAAAGCTAACCCGACCCCTAACCCGAACCTTAACACGAACCCTAACCCTAACCTGAACCCGAACCCTAACCCGAACCCTAACCCTAACCCTAACCCGAACCCTAACCCGTACCCTAAACCTAACCCAACACCGAATCCTAAACCTAACACTAACCCGAACCCTAACCCGAACCTTAACCCTAACCCTAACCCTAACCCTAACCAGAACTCTAACACTAACCCGAACCCGAACCCTAGCCCTAACCCTAACCCGAACCCGAACCCTAACCCTAACCCTAAGCCGAACCCGAAACCTAACACTAACTCTAACCCTAACCCTAACCCTAACCCGAACGCTAACCCTAACCCGAAACCTAACCCTAACCCTAAACCTAACCCGAACACTAACCCTAAACCGAACCCTAACCCTAACCCTAATCCGAACCCTAACCCTAACCCTAACCCGAACCCTAACCCTCACCCTAACCCTATTCCGAAACCTAACCCTAACCCTAACCCGTACCCGAACCCTAACCCTAACCCGAACACTAACCCTAACCCGAACCCTAACCCGAACCCTAACCCGAACCCTAAACCGACCCCTAACCCGAACCCGAACCCTAACCCTCACCCAAACCCTATAATGAACCCTAACCCGAACCCTAACCCTAACCATAACTCGAACCCTAACGCTAACCCTTAACCCTAACCCGAACCCTAACCCGAACCCGAAACCTAACACTATCCCTAACCCTAACCCGAACCCTAACCCGAACCCGAACCCTAACCCTAACCCTAACCCTAACCCGAACCCTAACCCTAACTCTCACCCGAACCCTAACCCTAACCCGTAACTCTAACCCTAACCCGAAACCTAACCCTAACCCGAACCCGAACCCTAACCCTAAACCGAACCCTAACCCTAACCCTAACCCTAACCCGAACCCTAACCCGAACCCGAACCCTAACCCGAACCCGATCCCTAACCCTAACCCTAACCCGTACCCTAACCCGAAACATAACTCAAACCATAACCCTAACCCGAACCCTAACCCGAACCCGAACATAAACCCTAACCCTAAACCAAACCCGAAACTAACACTATCCCGAACCGTAACCCTAAACCGAACCCTAACCCTAACCCGAACCCTAACCCGAACCCTAACCCTAACCCGAAACCGAATCCTAATCCTAACCCTAACCCGAACCCTAACCCTAACCCGAAACCTAACCCTAACCCTAACCCGAAACCTAACCCTAACCCTAACTAGAACCCTAACCCAAAGCCGAACCCTAAACCTAACCCGAACCCGAACCCGAACCCTAACCCTAACCCGAACCCTAACCCTAATGCTAAACCTAAACCGAACCCTAACCCAAACCCGAAACCTAACCCGAACCCGAACCCTAACCCTAACCCGATCCCGTACCCTAAAACTAACCCTAACCCGAACCCTAACCCTAACCCGAACCCTAACCCTAACCCTAACCCGAACCCTATCCATAACCTTAACCTGAACCCTAACACCTAACCCTAACAGGAAACCTAAACCGAACCCGAACCCTAAACCTAACCCGAACCCTAACCCTAACCCTACCCGAACCCTAACCCTAACACTAACCCTAACCTAACCCGAACCCTAACCCTAACCCTAACTCTAACCCGAACCCTAACCCTAACCCGAAACCTAATCCTAACCCGAACCCTAACCCTAACGCTAACTCTAACCCTAACCCTAACCCTAACACGAACCCTAACCCTAAAGCGAACCCGAACCCTAACCCGAACCCTAACCCTAACCCTAAACCTAACCCTAACCCGTACCCTAAACCTAACCCTACACCGAATACTAAACCTAACACTAACCCGAACCCTAACCCGAACCTTAACCCTAACCCTAACCCTACCCCTAACCAGAACCCTAACCCTAACCTGAACACGAACCCTAGCCCTAACCCTAAACCAAACACGAACCCTAACCCGAACCCTAACCCTAACCCTAACCCTAACCCGAACTCGAACCCTAACACTAACTCTAACCCTAACCCTAACCCTAACCCGATCCCTAACCCTAAACATAACCCTAACCCTAACCCTAACCCTAACCCGAACCCTAACCCTAACCCTAACCCTAACCCTAACCCTAACCCTAACCCGAACCTGAACCATAACCCTAACCCCTAACCCGAACCCTAACCCTAACCCGAACGCTAACCCTAACCCGAAAACTAACCCTAACCCTAACCCTAACACGAACACTAACCCTAAACCGAACCCTAACCCTAACCCTAATCCGAACCCTAACCCTAACCCTAACCCTAACCCTAACCCGTACCCTAACCCGAACCATAACTCAAACCATAACCCTAACCCGAACCCTAACCCGAACCCGAACATAAACCCTAAACCTAAACCGAACCCGAACACTAACACTACCCCGAAACGTAACCCTAAACCGAACCCTAACCCTAACCCGAACCCTAACCCGAACCCTAACCCTAACCCGAAACCGAATCCTAATCCTAACCCTAACCCGAACCCTAACCCTAACCCGAACCCTAACCCTAACCCTAACCCGAACCCTAAACCTAACCCTAACTCGAACCCTAACCCAAACCCGAACCCTAAACCTAACCCGAACCCGAACCCGAACCCTAACCCTAACCCGAACCATAACCCTAATGCTAAACCTAAACCGAACCCTAACCCAAACCGAACCCTAACCCGAACCCGAACCCTAACCCTAACCCGATCCCGAACCCTAAAACTAACCCTAAGGCGAACCCTAACCCTAACCCGAACCCTAACCCGAACCCTAACCCTAACCCTAACCCTAAAGCTAACCCGACCCCTAACCCGAAACTTAACACGAACCCTAACCCTAACCCTAAACCTAACCCTAACCCGAACCCTAACACTAACCTAAACTGAACCCTAAACCTAACCTTAACCCGAACCCGAACCCTAACCCTAACCCTAACCCGAACCCGAACCCTAACCCGAACCCTAACCCTAACCCTAACCCGAACCCTAACCCGTACCCTAAACCTAACCCAACACCGAATCCTAAACCTAACACTAACCCGAACCCTAACCCGAACCTTAACCCTAACCCTAACCCTAACCCTAACCAGAACTCTAACACTAACCCGAACCCGAACCCTAGCCCTAACCCTAACCCGAACCCGAACCCTAACCCTAACCCTAAGCCGAACCCGAAACCTAACACTAACTCTAACCCTAACCCTAACCCTAACCCGAACGCTAACCCTAACCCGAAACCTAACCCTAACCCTAACCCTAACCCGAACACTAACCCTAAACCGAACCCTAACCCTAACCCTAATCCGAACCCTAACCCTAACTCTAACCCGAACCCTAACCCTAACCCTAAACCTAACCCTAACCCGAACACTAAACCTAACCTTACCTGAACCCTAAACCCTAACCTTAACCGAACCGAACCCTAAACCTAACCCTAACCCGAACCCGAACCCTAAACCGAACCCTAAGCCTAACCCTAACCCGAACCCTAACCCGTACCCTAAACCTAACCCAACACCGAAACCTAAACCTAACACTAACCCGAACCCCAACCCGAACCTTAACCCTAACCCTAACCCTAACACTAACCAGAACCCTAACCCTAACCCGAACACGAACCCTAGCCCTAACCCTAACCCGAACACGAACCCTAACCCTAACCCGAACCCTAACCCTAACCCTAACCCTAACCCGAACCCGAACCCTAACACTAACTCTAACCCTAACCCTAACCCTAACCCGATCCCTAACCCTAAACATAACCCTAACCCTAACCCTAACCCGAACCCTAACCCTAACCCTAACCCGAACCCTAACCCTCACCCTAACCCTATTCCGAACCCTAACCCTAACACTAACCCTAACCCTAAACCGTACCCGAACCCTAACCCTAACCCGAACACTAACCCTAACCCTAACCCTAACCCGAACCCTAACCCTAACCCTAAACCGAACCCTAACCCGAACATGAACCCTAACCCTCACCCTAACCCTAAAATGAACCCTAACCCAATCCTAAACCTAACCCTAACCCTAACTCGAAACCTAACGCTAACCCTTAACCCTAACCCGAACCCTAACCGGAACCCGAACCCTAACCCTAACCCTAACCCTAACCCGAACCCTAACCCGAACCCTAACCCGAACCCTAACCCTAACCCTAACCCGAACCCTAACCCGAACTCTCACCCGAACCCTAACCCTAACCCCTAACCCTAACCCTAACCCGAAACCTAACCCTAACCCGAACCCGAACCCTAACCCTAAACCGAAACTTAACCCTAACCCTAACCCTAACCCGAACCCTAACCCGAACCCGAACCCTAACCCGAACCCGGACCCTAACCCTAACCCTAACCCTAACCCGTACCCTAACCCGAACCATAACTCAAACCATAACCCTAACCCGAACCCTAACCCGAACCCGAACATAAACCCTAAACCTAAACCGAACACGAACACTAACACTAGCCCGAAACGTAACCCTAAACCGAACCCTAACCCTAAACCGAACCCTAACCCGAACCCTAACCCTAACCCGAAACCGAATCCTAATCCTAACCCTAACCCGAACCCTAACCCTAACCCGAACCCTAACCCTAACCCTAACCCGAACCCTAACCCTAACCCTAACTCGAACCCTAACCCAAACCCGAACCCTAAACCTAACCCGAACCCGAACCCGAACCCTAACCCTAACCCGAACCATAACCCTAATGCTAAACCTAAACCGAACCCTAACCCAAACCGAACCCTAACCCGAACCCGAACCCTAACCCTAACCCGATCCCGAACCCTAAAACTAACCCTAACGCGAACCCTAACCCTAACCCGAACCCTAACCCGAACCCTAACCCTAACCCTAACCCTAAAGCTAACCCGACCCCTAACCCGAACCTTAACACGAACCCTAACCCTAACCCGAACCCGAACCCTAACCCGAACCCTAACCCTAACCCTAACCCGAACCCTAACCCGTACCCTAAACCTAACCCAACACCGAATCCTAAACCTAACACTAACCCGAAACCTAACCCGAACCTTAACCCTAACCCTAACCCTAACCCTAACCAGAACTCTAACACTAACCCGAACCCGAACCCTAGCCCTAACCCTAACCCGAACCCGAACCCTAACCCTAACCCTAAGCCGAACCCGAAACCTAACACTAACTCTAACCCTAACCCTAACCCTAAACCGAACGCTAACCCTAACCCGAAACCTAACCCTAACCCTAACCCTAACCCGAACACTAACCCTAAACCGAACCCTAACCCTAACCCTAATCCGAACCCTAACCCTAACCCTAACCCGAACCCTAACCCTCACCCTAACCCTATTCCGAACCCTAACCCTAACCCTAACCCGTACCCGAACCCTAACCCTAACCCGAACACTAACCCTAACCCTAACCCTAACCCGAACCCTAACCCTAACCCTAAACCGACCCCTAACCCGAACCCGAACCCTAACCCTCACCCAAACCCTATAATGAACCCTAACCCGAACCCTAACCCTAACCCTAACTCGAACCCTAACGCTAACCCTTAACCCTAACCCGAACCCTAACCCGAACCCGAAACCTAACACTATCCCTAACCCTAACCCGAACCCTAACCCGAACCCGAACCCTAACCCTAACCCTAACCCTAACCCGAACCCTAACCCTAACTCTCACCCGAACCCTAACCCTAACCCCTAACCCTAACCCTAACCCGAAACCTAACCCTAACCCGAACCCGAACCCTAACCCTAAACCGAACCCTAACCCTAACCCTAACCCTAACCCGAACCCTAACCCGAACCCGAACCCTAACCCGAACCCGAACCCTAACCCTAACCCTAACCCGTACCCTAACCCGAAACATAACTCAAACCATAACCCTAACCCGAACCCTAACCCGAACCCGAACATAATCCCTAACCCTAAACCGAACCCGAAACTAACACTATCCCGAACCGTAACCCTAAACCGAACCCTAACCCGAACCCTAACCCTAACCCGAACCCTAACCCTAACCCTAACCCGAACCCTATCCCTAACCTTAACCTGAACCCTAACACCTAACCCTAACAGGAAACCTAAACCGAACCCGAACCCTAAACCTAACCCGAACCCGAACCCTAACCCTAACCCTACCCGAACCCTAACCCTAACACTAACCCTAACCTAACCCGAACCCTAACCCTAACCCTAACTCTAACCCGAACCCTAACCCTAACCCGAAACCTAATCCTAACCCGAACCCTAACCCTAACCCTAACCCTAACTCGAACCCTAACCCTAACCAGAACCCTAACCCTAACCTGAACACGAACCCTAGCCCTAACCCTAAACCAAACACGAACCCTAACCCGAACCCTAACCCTAACCCTAACCCGAACTCGAACCCTAACACTAACTCTAACCCTAACCCTAACCCTAACCCGATCCCTAACCCTAAACATAACCCTAACCCTAACCCTAACCCGAACCCTAACCCTAACCCTAACCCTAACCCTAACCCTAACCCGAACCTGAACCATAACCCTAACCCCTAACCCGAACCCTAACCCTAACCCGAACGCTAACCCTAACCCGAAAACTAACCCTAACCCTAACCCTAACACGAACACTAACCCTAAACCGAACCCTAACCCTAACCCTAATCCGAACCCTAACCCTAACCCTAACCCTAACCCGTACCCTAACCCGAACCATAACTCAAACCATAACCCTAACCCGAACCCTAACCCGAACCCGAACATAAACCCTAAACCTAAACCGAACCCGAACACTAACACTACCCCGAAACGTAACTCTAAACCGAACCCTAACCCTAACCCGAACCCTAACCCGAACCCTAACCCTAAACCGAAACCGAATCCTAATCCTAACCCTAACCCGAACCCTAACCCTAACCCGAACCCTAACCCTAACCCTAACCCGAACCCTAACCCTAACCCTAACTCGAACCCTAACCCAAACCCGAACCCTAAACCTAACCCGAACCCGAACCCTAACCCTAACCCGAACCCTAACCCTAACCCTAACCCGAACCCTAACCCTAACCCTAACTCGAACCCTAACCCAAACCCGAACCCTAAACCTAACCCGAACCCGAACCCGAACCCTAAACCTAACCCGAACCATAACCCTAATGCTAAACCTAAACCGAACCCTAATCCAAACCGAACCCTAACCCGAACCCGAACCCTAACCCTAACCCGATCCCGAACCCTAAAACTAACCCTAACGCGAACCCTAACCCTAACCCGAACCCTAACCCGAACCCTAACCCTAACCCTAACCCTAAAGCTAACCCGACCCCTAACCCGAACCTTAACACGAACCCTAACCCTAACCCTAAACCTAACCCTAACCCGAACCCTAACACTAACCTAAACTGAACCCTAAACCTAACCTTAACCCGAACCCGAACCCTAACCCTAACCCTAACCCGAACCCGAACCCTAACCCGAACCCTAACCCTAACCCTAACCCGAACCCTAACCCGTACCCTAAACCTAACCCAACACCGAATCCTAAACCTAACACTAACCCGAACCCTAACCCGAACCTTAACCCTAACCCTAACCCTAACCCTAACCAGAACTCTAACACTAACCCGAACCCGAACCCTAGCCCTAACCCTAACCCGAACCCGAACCCTAACCCTAACCCTAAGCCGAACCCGAAACCTAACACTAACTCTAACCCTAACCCTAACCCTAACCCGAACGCTAACCCTAACCCGAAACCTAACCCTAACCCTAACCCTAACCCGAACACTAACCCTAAACCGAACCCTAACCCTAACCCTAATCCGAACCCTAACCCTAACCCTAACCCGAACCCTAACCCTCACCCTAACCCTATTCCGAACCCTAACCCTAACCCTAACCCGTACCCGAACCCTAACCCTAACCCGAACACTAACCCTAACCCTAACCCTAACCCGAACTCTAACCCTAACCCTAAACCGACCCCTAACCCGAACCCGAAACCTATCCCTCACCCTAACCCTATAATGAACCCTAACCCGAACCCTAACCCTAACCCTAACTCGAACCCTAACGCTAACCCTTAACCCTAACCCGAACCCTAACCCGAACCCGAAACCTAACACTATCCCTAACCCTAACCCGAACCCTAACCCGAACCCGAACCCTAACCCTAACCCTAACCCTAACCCGAACCCTAACCCTAACTCTCACCCGAACCCTAACCCTAACCCCTAACCCTAACCCTAACCCGAAACCTAACCCTAACCCGAACCCGAACCCTAACCCTAAACCGAACCCTAACCCTAACCCTAACCCTAACCCGAACCCTAACCCGAACCCGAACCCTAACCCGAACCCGAACCCTAACCCTAACCCTAACCCTAACCCGTACCCTAACCCGAAACATAACTCAAAACATAACCCTAACCCGAACCCTAACCCGAACCCGAACATAAACCCTAACCCTAAACCGAACCCGAAACTAACACTATCCCGAACCGTAACCCTAAACCGAACCCTAACCCTAACCCGAACCCTAACCCGAACCCTAACCCTAACCCGAAACCGAATCCTAATCCTAACCCTAACCCGAACCCTAACCCTAACCCGAACCCTAACCCTAACCCTAACCCGAACCCTAACCCTAACCCTAACTAGAACCCTAACCCAAAGCCGAACCCTAAACCTAACCCGAACCCGAACCCGAACCCTAACCCTAACCGGAACACTAACCCTAATGCTAAATCTAAACCGAACCCTAACCCAAACCCGAAACCTAACCCGAACCCGAACCCTAACCCTAACCCGATCCCGTACCCTAAAACTAACCCTAAACCGAACCCTAACCCTAACCCGAACCCTAACCCTAACCCTAACCCGAACCCTATCCATAACCTTAACCTGAACCCTAACACCTAACCCTAACCCGAAACCTAAACCGAACCCGAACCCTAAACCTAACCCGAACCCGAACCCTAACCCTAACCCTACCCGAACCCTAACCCTAACACTAACCCTAACCTAACCCGAACCCTAACCCTAACCCTAACTCTAACCCGAACCCTAACCCTAACCCGAAACCTAATCCTAACCTGAACCCTAACCCTAACGCTAACTCTAACCCTAACCCTAACCCTAACACGAACCCTAACCCTAAAGCGAACCCGAACCCTAACCCGAACCCTAACCCTAACCCTAAACCTAACCCTAACCCGTACCCTAAACCTAACCCTACACCGAATACTAAACTTAACACTAACCCGAACCCTAACCCGAAACTTAACCCTAACCCTAACCCTAACCCTAACCAGAACCCTAACCCTAACCTGAACACGAACCCTAGCCCTAACCCTAAACCAAACACGAACCCTAAACCCAACCCTAACCCTAACCCTAACCCGAACTCGAACCCTAACACTAACTCTAACCCTAACCCTAACCCTAACCCGATCCCTAACCCTAAACATAACCCTAACCCTAACCCTAACCCTAACCCGAACCCTAACCCTAACCCTAACCCTAACCCTAACCCGAACCTGAACCATAAACCTAACCCCTAACCCGAACCCTAACCCTAACCCGAACGCTAACCCTAACCCGAAAACTAACCCTAACCCTAACCCTAACACGAACACTAACCCTAAACCGAACCCTAACCCTAACCCTAATCCGAACCCTAACCCTAACCCTAACCCGAAACCTAACCCTCACCCTAACCCTATTCCGAACCCTAACCCTAACCCTAAACCTAACCCTAACCCGTACCCGAACCCTAACCCTAACCCGAACACTAACCCTAACCCTAACCCTAACCCGAACCCTAACCCTAACCCTAAACCGAACCCTAACCCGAACCCGAACCCTAACCCTCACCCTAACCCTAAAATGAACCCTAACCCGAATCCTAAACGTAACCCAAACCCTAACTCGAACCCTAACGCTAACCCTTAACCCTAACCCGAACCCTAACCCGAACCCGAACCCTAACACTAACCCTAACCCTAACCCGAACCCTAACCCGAAACCGAACCCTAACCCTAACCCTAACCCTAACCCGAACCCTAACCCGAACTCTCACCCGAACCCAAACCCTAACCCCTAAACCTAACCCTAACCCGAAACCTAACCCTAAACCGAACCCGAACCCTAACCCTAAACCGAAACCTAACCCTAACCCTAACACTAACCTGAACCCTAACCCGAACCCGAACCCTCACCCGAACCCGAACCCTAACCCTAACCCTAACCCTAACCCGTACCCTACCCCGAACCATAACTCAAACCATAACCCTAACCCGAACCCTAACCCGAACCCGAACATAAACCCTAACCCTAAACCGAACCCGACACTAACACTATCCCGAACCGTAACCCTAAACCGAACCCTAACCCTAACCCGAACCCTAACCCGAACCCTAACCCTAACCCGAAACCGAATCCTAATCCTAACCCTAACCCGAACCCTAACCCTAACCCGATCCCTAACCCTAACCCTAACCCGAAACCTAACCCTAACACTAACTCGAACCCTAACCCAAACCCGAACCCTAAGCCTAACCCGAAACCGAACCCGAACCCTAACCCTAACCCGAACCCTAACCCTAATGCTAAACCTAAACCGAACCCTAACCCAAACCCGAAACCTAACCCGAACCCGAACCCTAACCCTAACCCGATCCGGTACCCTAAAACTAACCCTAACCCGAACCCTAACCCTAACCCGAACCCTAACCCGAACCCTAACCCTAACCCTATCACTTAACCTAACCCGACCCCTAACCCGAACCCTAACACGAACCCTAACCCTAACCCTAAACCTAACTCTAACCCGAACCCTAACCCTAACACTAACCCGAACCCTAAACCTAACCCGAACGCTAACCCTAACCCTAAACTTAACCGTAACCCCAACCCGAACGCTAACCCTAACCCTAAACCTAACCCTAAACCTAACTCGAACCCTAACCCGAACCCCAACCCTAACCCTAACCCTAACACTAACCCTAACCCCTAACACTAACCATAACCCTAGCCGTAACCCTAACCCTAAAACCTAACCCTAACCCTAACCCTAACCCTAACCCTAACCCCTAACCCTAACCCTAACCGTAACCCTAACCCTAAAACCTAACCCTAACACTAACACTAACCCTAACACGAACCCTAACCCTAACCCTAACCCGAACCCTAACCCTAACCCTAACCCTAACCCGAACCCTAACCCTAACCCGAACCCTAACCCTAACCCGAACCCTAAACCTAACCCGAACCCGAACCCTAACCCTAACCCGATACCTAACCCGAACCCAACCCTAACCCTAACCCTAACCCTAACCCGAACCCTGACCCTAACCCTAACCCGAAACCTAAACCTAACCCGAACCCTAACCCTAAACCTAACCCGAACCCTAACCTGAACCCTAACCCTAACCCTAACCCGAACCCTAAACCTAACCCTAACCCGAACCCTAACCCTAACCCTAACCCAAACCCTAACCGGAAAACTAACCGTAACCCTAACCCTAAACCTAACCCGAACCCTAACCCTAACCCTAACCCGAACCCAAACCCTAACCCGAACCCTAACCCTAACCCTAACCCGAAACCTAACCCCTAAACCTAACCCGAACCCGAGCCCTAACCGGAACCCGAACCCTAACCCTAACCCGAACCCAAACCCTAACCCTAACCCTAACCCGAACCCTAACCCTAACCCTAAACCGAACCCTATCCCGAACCCTAACCCTAACCCTAACCCGAACCCTAACCCTAACCCTAACCCGAACCTTAACCCGAAACCTAATCCTAACCTTAACCCTAACCCGAACCCTAACCCGAACCCTAACCCTAACCCTAACCCGAACCCTAACCCTAACCCTAACCCGAACCCTAACCCTAACCCTAACCCTAACCCGAATCCTATCCCTAACCTTAACCTGAACCCTAACACCTAACCCTAACCCGAAACCTAAACCGAACCCGAACCCTAAACATAACCCGAACCCGAACCCTACCCTATCCCTAACCCGAACCCGAACCCTAACCCTAACCCTACCCGAACCCTAACCCTAACACTAACCCTAACCCTAACCCGAACCCTAACCCTAACCCTAACTCTAACCCGAACCCTAACCCTAACCCAAAACCTAATCCTAACCCGAACCCTAACCCTAACGCTAACTCTAACCATAACCCTAACCCTAACACGAACCCTAACACTAAAGCGAACCCGAAACCTAAGCCGAACCCTAACCCTAACCCTAAACCTAACCCTAACCCGAACCCTAACCCTAACCCTAACATGAACCCTAAACCCTAACCTTAAACCGAACCGAACCCTAACCCTAACCCTAACCCCAACCCGAACCCTAACCCGAACCCTAACCCTAACCCTAACCCGAACCCTAACCCGTACCCTAAACCTAACCCTACACCGAACCCTAAACCTAACACTAACCCGAACCCTAACCCGAACCTTAACCCTAACCCTAACCCTAACCCTAACCAAAACCCTAACCCTAACCCGAACACGAACCCTAGCCCTAACCCTAACCCGAAAACGAAACCTAACCCGAACCCTAAACCTAACCCTAACCCGAACCCGTACCCTAACACTAACTCTAACCCTAACCCTAACCCTAACCCGATCCCTAACCCTAAGCATAACCCTAAACCTAACCCTAACCCGAACCTGAACCCTAACCCTAACCCCTAACCCGAACCCTAAACCTAACCCGAACGCTAACCCTAACCCGAAACCTAACCCTAACCCTAACCCTAACCCGAACACTAACCCTAAACCGAACCCTAAACCTAACCCTAATCCGAACCCTAACCCTAACCCTAGCCCGAACCCTAACCCTCACACTAACACTATTCCGAACCCTAACCCTAACCCTAACCCTAAACCTAACCCGTACCCGAACCCTACCGCTAACCCGAACACTAACCCTAACCCTAACCCTAACCCAAACCCTAAACCTAACCCTAAACCGAACCCTAACCCGAACCCGAACCCTAACACTAACTCTAACCCTAACCCTAACCCTAACCCGATCCCTAACCCTAAA
>JAVLSZ010000079.1:852500-862500 GCA_032313775.1 Urocyon cinereoargenteus | reverse complement strand
CCCTAACCGTAACCCGAACCCTAACCCTAATGCTAAACCTAAACCGAACCCTAACCCAAACCGAACCCTAACCCGAACCCGAACCCTAACCCTAACCCGATCCCGAACCCTAAAACTAACCATAACGCGAACCCTAACCCTAACCCGAACCCTAACCCGAACCCTAACCCTAACCCTAACCCTAAAGCTAACCCGACCCCTAACCCGAACCTTAACACGAACCCTAACCCTAAACCTAAACCTAACTCTAACCCGAACCCTAACCCTAACACTAACCCGAACCCTAACCCTAACCCGAACCCTAACCCTAACCCTAAACCTAACCGTAACCCTAACCCGAACGCTAACCCTAACCCTAAACCTAACCCTAAACCTAACTCGAAACCTAACCCGAACCCCATCCCTAACTCTAACCCTAACACTAACCCTAACCCCTAACACTAACCCTAACCCTAACCGTAACCCTAACCCGAAAACCTAACCCTAACCCTAACCCTAACGCTAACCCTAACACGAACCCTAACCCTAACCCTAACCCTAACCCAAACCCTAACCCTAACCCTAACCCTAACCTAACCCCTAAACCTAATCCGAACCCTAACCCTAACTCGAACGCTAACCCTAACCCTAACCCGAACCCTAACCCTAACCCTAAACCTAACCCTAAACCGAACCCTAACTCTAAACCTAACCCTAACCCTCACCCTAACCCTAACCCTAACCCGAACCCAAACACGAACCCTAAACCTAACCCGAACCCTAACGCTAACCCTAACCCCAACGCTAACCCGAACCCTGACCCTAACCCGAACCCTAACTAAAACCCTAACCCTAACCCGAAACCTAACCCGAACCCGACCATAAACCCTAACCCTAAACCGAACCCGAACACTAACACTAACCCGAACCGTAACCCTAAACCGAACCCTAACCCTAACCCGAACACTAACCCGAACCCTAACCCTAACCCGAACCCGAACCCTAACGCTAACCATAACCCGAACCCTAACCCTAACCCGAACCCTAACCCTAACCCTAACCCGAACCCAACCCTAACCCTAACCCGAACCCTAACCCTAACCCGAAAACTAACCCTAACCCGAACCCGAACCCGAAACCTAACCCTAACCCGAACCCTAACCCTAACGCTAAGCCTAACCCGAACCCTAAACCAAACCCGAACCCTAACCCCAACCCGAACCCTAACCCTAACCCGAACCTGAACCCTAAACCTAACCAGAACCCTAACCCTAACCCTATCCCGAACCCTAAACCTAACCCTAACCCAAACCCTAACCCTAACCCGAACCCTAAACCTAACCCTAACCCGAATCCTAAAACTAACCCTAACAAGAAAACTAAACTGAACCCTAAACCTAATCCTAACCCTATCCCTAACCCTAACCCGAACCCTAACACTAACCCTAAACCGAACCCTAACCCGAACCATAACCCTAACCCTAACCCTAAACCTAACCCTAACCCGAACACTAACCCTAACCTAAACCTAACCCTAACCCTGACCCGAACCCTAACCCTAACCCGAACCCTAACACTAACCCTAAACCTAACCTTAACCCTAACCCCTAACCCTAACCCTAACCGTAACCCTAACCCTAAAACCTAACCCTAATACTAACCCTAACCCTAACACGAACCCTAACCCTAACCCTAACCCGAACCCTAACCCTAACCCGAACCCTAAACCTAACCCGAACCCGAACCCTAACCCTAACCCGATACCTAACCCGAACCCACCCCTAACCCTAACCCTAAACCTAACCCGAACCCTGACCCTAACCATAATCCGAAACCTAAACCTAACCCGAAACCTAACCCTAAACCTAACCCGAACCCTAACACGAAACCTAACCCTAACCCTAATCCGAACCCTAACCCTAACCCTAACCCTAACCCGAACCCTAACCCGAAAACTAACCCTAACCCTAACCCTAACCCGAACCCTAACCCTAACCCTAACCCGAACCCGAACCCTAACCCGAACCCTAACCCTAACCCTAACCCTAACCCGAAAACTAACCCCTAAACCTAAACCGAACCCGAGCCCTAACCGGAACCCGAACCCTAACCCTAACCCGAACCCGAACCCGAACCCTAACCCTAACCCGAACCCTAACCCTAACCCTAACCCGAACCCTAACCCGAACCCTAACCCTAACCCTAACCCGAACCCTAACCCTAACCCTAACCCGAACCTTAACCCGAACCCTAACCCTAACCTTAACCCTAACCCGAACCCTAACACGAACCCTAACCCTAACCCTAACCCGAACCCTAACCCTAACCCTAACCCTAACCTGAACCCTAACACCTAACCCTAACCCGAAACCTAAACCGAACCCGAACCCTAACCCTAACCCTACCGTAACCCTAACCCTAAAACCTAACCCTAACACTAACCCTAACCCTAACACGAACCCTAACCCTAACCCTAACCCGAACCCTAACCCTAACCCGAAACCTAATCCTAACCCGAACCCTAACCCTAACCCTAACTCTAACCCTAACCCTAACCCTAACCCGAACCCTAACCCTAAAGCGAACCCAACCCTAACCCTAACCCTAACCCGAACCCTAACCCTAAAGCGAACCCGAACCCTAACCCGAACCCTAACCCTAACCCTAAACCTGACCCTAACCCGACCCCTAACACTAACCCTAAACTGAACCCTAAACCTAACCTTAACCCGAACGCGAACCCTAACCCTAACCCTAACCCGAACCCGAACCCTAACCCGAACCCTAACCCTAAGCCTAACCCGAACCCTAACCCGTACCCTAAACCTAACCCTACACCGAACCCTAAACCTAACACTAACCCGAACCCTAACCCGAACCTTAACCCTAACCCTAACCCTAACCCTAACCAGAACTCTAACACTAACCCGAACCCGAACCCTAGCCCTAACCCTAACCCGAACCCGAACCCTAACCCGAACCCTAACCCTAACCCTAAGCCGAACCAGAAACCTAACACTAACTCTAACCCTAACCCTAAACCTAACCCGATCCCTAACCCTAAACATAACCCTAACCCTAACCCTAACCCGAACCCAAACCCTAACCCTAACCCTAACCCTAACCCGAACCTGAACCCTAACCCTAACCCCTAACCCGAACCCTAACCCTAACCCGAACGCTAACCCTAACCCGAAACCAAACTCTAACCCTAACCCTAACCCGAACACTAACCTTAAACCGAACCCTAACCCTAACCCAAATCCGAACCCTAACCCTAACCCTAACCCGAAACCTAACCCTCACCCTAACCCTATTCCGAACCCTAACCCTAACCCTAACCCGTACCCGAACCCTAACCCTAACCCGAACACTAACCCTAACCCTAACCCGAACCCTAACCCTAACCCTAAACCGACCCCTAACCCGAACCCGAACCCTAACCCTCACCCTAACCCTATAATGAACCCTAACCCGAACCCTAACCCTAACCCTAACCCTAACTCGAACCCTAACGCTAACCCTTAACCCTAACCCGAACCCTAACCCGAACCCGAACCCTAACACTAACCCTAACCCGAACCCGAACACTAACCCGAGCCCTAACACGAACCCTAACCCTAACCCGAACCCTAACCCGAACTCTAACCTGAACCTTAAACCTAACCCCTAACCCTAACCCTAACCCGAAACCTAACCCTAACCCGAACCCGAACCCTAACCCTAAACCGAACCCTAACCCTAACCCTAACACTAACCCGAAACCTAACCCGAACCCGAACCCTAACCCGAACCCGAACACTAACCCTAACCCTAACCTGTACCCTAACCCGAACCCTAACTCAAACCATAACCCTAACCCGAACCCGAACCCGAACCCGAACATAAACCCTAACCCTAAACCGAACCCGAACACTAACACTAACCCGAACCGTAACCCTAAACCGAACCCTAACCCTAACCCGAACCCTAACCCGAACCCTAACCCTAACCCTAAACCTAACCCTAACCCTATCCCGAACCCTAACCCTAACCCTAACTCGAACCCTAACCCAAACCCGAACCCTAAACCTAACCCGAACCCGAACCCGAACCCTAACCCTAACCCGAACACTAACCCTAACCCGAACCCTAACCCTAACCCTAACCCTAACCCAAAACCTAACCCGACCCCTAACCCGAACCCTAACACGAACCCTAACCCTAACCCTAAACCTAACTCTAACCCGAACCCTAACCCTAACACTAACCCGAACCCTAACCCTAACCCGAATCCTAAGCCTAACCCTAAACCTAACCATAACCCTAACCCGAACCCCAACCCTAACCCTAACCCTAACACTAACCCTAACCCTAACCCCTAACCCTAACCCTAACCGTAACCCTAACCCTAAAACCTAACCCTAACCCTAACCCTAACGCTAAACCTAACATGAACCCTAACCCTAACCCTAAACCTAAACCGAACCCTAACCCTAACCCTAACCCTAACCCTAACCCCTAACCCTCCCTCGAACCCTAACCCTAACTCGAACCCTAACTCTAACCATTACCCGAACCCTAACCCTAACCCTAACCCTAAACTTAACCCGAAACCTAACACTAAACCTATCCCTAACCCTAACCCTAACCCTAACCCTAACCCGAACCCGAACCCTAAACCTAACCCTAACCCGAACCCGAACCCTAACTCTAACCCGAACCCAAACTGGAACCCTAACTCTAACCCTACCCGAACCCTAAACCTAACCCTAACCCGAACCCTAAACCTAACCCTAACGCTAACCCGAACCCTAACCCTAACCCGAACCCTAATCCTAACCCGAACCCTAACCCGAACCCTAACTCTAAACCTAAACCTAACCCAAACCCGAACCCAAACCCTAACCGAACCCGAACCCTAACCCGAAAACTAACCCTAACCCTAAAACTAACCCTAACCCGAACCCTCACCCTAACCCTAACCTGAACCCTAACCCCTAACCCTAACCTGAACCCGAACCCTAACCCGAACCCGAACGCTAACCCTAACCCGAAACCGAACCCTAACCCTAACCAAAACCCGAACACGAACCGTAACCCTAACCCGAAACCTAACGCTAACCCTAACCCTAACCCTAACCCGAACCCTAACCCTAAACCTAACTCTAACCCTAACCCTAACCCGAACCCGAAACCTAAACCGAACCCGAACCCTAACCCGAACCCTAAGCCGAACACTAGCCCTAACCCTAACCCTAACCCTAACCCTAACCCGAACCCTAACCCTAATCCGAACCCTAACCCTAACCCGAACCCTAACCCTAACCCTAAACCTAACCCTAACACGAACCCTAACCCTAAAGCGAACCCGAACCCTAACCCGAACCCTAACCCTAACCCTAAACTTAACCCTAACCCGAACCCTAACCCTAACCCTAAACTGAACCCTAAACCCTAACCTTAACCCGAACCCGAACCCTAACCCTAACCCTAACCCGAACCCGAACCCTAACCCGAACACTAACCCTAACCCTAACCTGAATCCTAACCCGTAACCTAAACCTAACCCTACACCGAACCCTAAACCTAACACTAACCCGAACCCTAACCCGAAACTTAACCCTAAACCTAACCCTAACCCTAACCAGAACTCTAACCCGAACCCGAACCCGAACCCTAGCCCTAACCCTAACCCGAACCCGAAACCTAACCCGAACCCTAAACCTAACCCTAAGCAGAACCCGAACCCTAACACTAACTCTAACCCTAACCCTAACCCTAACCCGATCCCTAACCCTAAACATAACCCTAAACCTAACCCTAACCCGAGCCCTAACCCTAACCCTAACCCTAACCCTAACCCGAACCTGAACCCTAACCCTAACCCCTAACCCTAACCCTAACCCTAACCCGAACACTAACCCTAACCCTAACCCGAACCCTAACCCTCACCCTAACCCTATTCCGAACCCTAACCCTAACCCTAACCCATACCTGAACCCTAACCCTAACCCGAACACTAACCCTAACCCTAACCCTAACCCGAACCCTAACCCTAACCCTAAACCGAACACTAACCCTAAACCGAACCCTAACCCTAACCCTAATCCGAACCCTAACCCTAACCCTAACCCGAACCCTAACCCTCACCCTAACCCTATTCCGAACCCTAACCCTAACCCTAACCCATACCTGAACCCTAACCCTAACCCGAACACTAACCCTAACCCTAACCCTAACCCGAACCCTAACCCTAACCCTAAACCGACCCCTAACCCGAACCCGAACCCTAACCCTCACCCTAAATCTAAAATGAACCCTAACCCGAACCCTAACCCTAACCCTAACCCTAACTCGAACCCTAACCCTAACCCGAACCCTAACCCGAACTCTAACCTGAACCTTAAACCTAACCCCTAACCCTAACCCTAATCCGAAACCTAACCCTAACCCGAACCCGAACCCTAACCCTAAACCGAACCCTAACACTAACCCTAACACTAACCCGAAACCTTACCCGAACCCGAACCCTAACACGAACCCGAACCCTAACCCTAACCCTAACCCTAACCCGTACCCTAACCCGAACCCTAACTCAAACCATAACCCTAACCTGAACCCGAACCCGAACCCGAACATAAACCCTAACCCTAAACCGAACCCGAACACTAACACTAACCCGAACCGTAACCCTAAACCGAACCCTAACCCTAACCCGAACCCTAACCCGAACCCTAACACTAACCCTAACCGTAAACCTAACCCTAACCCTATCCCGAACACTAACCCTAACCCTAACTCGAAACCTAACCCAAACCCGAACCCTAAACCTAACTCGAACCCGAACCCGAACCCTAACACTAACCCGAACACTAACCCTAACGCTAAACCTAAACCGAACGCTAACCCAAACCCGAACCCTAACCCGAACCCGAACCCTAACCCTAACCCGATCCCGAACCCTAACACTAACCCTAACCCGAACCCTAACCCTAACCCAAACCCTAACCCGAACCCTAACCCTAACCCTAACCCTAACCCTAAACCTAACCCTAACCCGAACCCTAACCCTAAAGCGAACCCGAACCCTAACCCGAACCCTAACCCTAACCCTAAACCTAACCCTAACCCGAACCCTAACCCTAACCCTAATCTGAACCCTAAACCCTAACCTTAACCCGAACCCGAACCCTAACCCTAACCCTAACCCGAACCCGAACCCTAACCCGAACCCTAACCCTAACCCTAACCCGAATCCTAACCCGTACCCTAAACCTAACCCTACACCGAACCCTAAACCTAACACTAACCCGAACCCTAAACCGAACCTTAACCCTAACCCTAACCCTAACCCTAACCAGAACTCTAACCCTAACCCGAACCCGAACCCTAACCCTAACCCTAACCCGAACCCTAAACCTAACCCTAAGCCGAACCCGAACCCTAACATTAACTCTAACCCTAACCCTAACCCTAACCCGATCCCTAACACTAAACATAACCCTAACCCTAACCCTAACCCGAACCCTAACCCTAACCCTAAACCTAACCCTAACCCGAACCTGAACCCTAACCCTAACCCCTAACCCGAACCCTAACCCTAACCCGAACGCTAACCCTAACCCGAAACCTAACCCTAACCCTAACCCTAACCCGAACACTAAACCTAAACCGAACCCTAACCCTAACCCTAATCCGAACCCTAACCCTAACCCTAACCCGAACCCTAACCCTCACCCTAACCCTATTCCGAACCCTAACCCTAACCCTAACCCGTACCTGAACCCTAACCCTAACCCGAACACTAACCCTAACACTAACCCTAACCCGAACCCTAACCCTAACCCTAAACCGACCCCTAACCCGAACCCGAACCCTAACCCTCACCCTAAACCTAAAATGAACCCTAACCCGAACCCTAACCCTAACCCTAACCCTAACCCGAACCCTAACCCTAACCCGAACGCTAACCATAACCCGAAACCTAACACTAACCCTATCCCTAACCCGAACACTAAACCTAAACCGAACCCTAACCCTAACCCTAATCCGAACCCTAACCCTAACCCTAACCCGAACCCTAACCCTCACCCTAACCCTATTCCGAACCCTAACCCTAACCCTAACCCGTACCTGAACCCTAACCCTAACCCGAACACTAACCCTAACACTAACCCTAACCCGAACCCTAACCCTAACCCTAAACCGACCCCTAACCCGAACCCGAACCCTAACCCTCACCCTAAACCTAAAATGAACCCTAACCCGAACCCTAACCCTAACCCTAACCCTAACTCGAACCCTAACGCTAACCCTTAACCCTAACCCGAACCCTAACCCGAACCCGAACCCTAACCCTAACCCTAACCCGAACACTAACCCGAGCCCTAACCCGAACCCTAACCCTAACCCGAACCCTAACCCGAACTCTAACCTGAACCTTAAACCTAACCCCTAAACCTAACCCTAACGCGAAACCTAACCCTAACCCGAACCCGAACCCTAACCCTAACCCTAACCCTAACCCGTACCCTAACCCGAACCCTAACTCAAACCATAACCCTAACCCGAACCCGAACCCGAACCCGAACATAAACCCTAACCCTAAACCGAACTCGAACACTAACACTAACCCGAACCGTAACCCTAAACCGAACCTTAACCCTAACCCGAACCCTAACCCGAACCCTAACCCTAACCCTAAACCTAACCCTAACCCTATCCCGAACCCTAACCCTAACCCTAACTCGAAACCTAACCCAAACCAGAACCCTAAACCTAACCCGAACCCGAACCCGAACCCTAACACTAACCCGAACACTAACCCTAACGCTAAACCTAAACCGAACGCTAACCCAAAACCGAACCCTAACCCGAACCCGAACCCTAACCCTAACCCGATCCCGAACCCTAACACTAACCCTAACCCGAACCCTAACCCTAACCCGAACCCTAACCCGAACCCTAACCCTAACCCTAACCCTAACCCTAACCCTAAACCTAACCCGACCCCTAACCCGAACCCTAAAACGAACCCTAACCCTAACCCTAAACCTAACTCTAACCCGAACCCTAACCCTAACACTAACCCGAACCCTAACCCTAACCCGAATCCTAAGCCTAACCCTAAACTTAACCATAACCCTAACCCGAACCCTAACCCTAACACTAAACCTAACCCTAAACCTAACTCGAAACCTAACCCGAACCCCAACCCTAACCCTAACCCTAACACTCACCCTAACCCTAACCCCTAACCCTAACCCTAACCGTAACCCTAACCCTAAAACCTAAACCTAACCCTAACCCTAACGCTAAACCTAACACGAACCCTAACCCTAACCCTAACCCTAAACCGAACCCCAACCCTAACCCTAACCCTAACCCTAACCCCTAACCCTAACCCGAACCCTAACCCTAACTCGAACCCTAACCCTAACCCTAACCCGAACTCTAACCCTAACCCTAATGCTAACCCTAAACCGAACCCTAACCCTAAACCCAACCCTAACCCGAAACCTAACCCTAACCCTAACCCTAACCCTAACCCGAACCCTAACCCTAACCCTAACCCTAACCCTAACCTGAACCCTAACACTAAACCTACCCCTAAACCCTAACCCTAACCCGAACCCTAACCCTAACTCGAACCCTAACCCTAACCATTACCCGAACCCTAACCCTAAACCTAACCCTAAACTTAACCCGAAACCTAACCCTAAACCTATCCCTAACCCTAACCCTAACCCTAACCCGAACCCTAACCCTAACCCTAACCCGAACCCGAACCCGAACCCTAACCCGAACCCGAACCCTAACCCGAACCCTAACCCTAACCTTAAACCTAACCCTAACCCGAACCCGAACCCTAACTCTAACCCGAACCCGAACCCGAACCCTAACTCTAACCCTACCCGAACCCTAACCCTAACCCTAACCCGAACCCTAAACCTAACCCTAACGCTAACCCGAACCCTAACCCTAACCCGAACCCTAATCCTAACCCGAACCCTAACCCGAACCCTAACTCTAAACCTAA
>JAVLSZ010000079.1:837500-842500 GCA_032313775.1 Urocyon cinereoargenteus | reverse complement strand
TACCCTAACCCGAACCGTAAGTCAAAACCTAACCCTAACCCGAACCCTAACCCGAACCCGAACATAAAACCTAACCCTAAACCGAACCCGAACACTAACACTAACCCGAACCGTAACACTAAACCGAACCCTAACCCTATCCCGAACCCGAACCCTAAACCTAACCCTAACCCGAAACCTAAACCTAACCCGAACCCTAACCCTAACCCTAACCCGAACCCGACCCTAACCCTAAACCGAACCCTAACCCTAACCCGAACTCTAAACCTAACCCGAACCCGAACCCGAACCCTAACCCTAACCCGAACCCTAACCCTAACGCTAAGCCTAACCCGAACCCTAACCAAAACCCGAAACCTAACACGAACCCGAACCCTAACCCTAACACGAACCTGAACCCTAAACCTAACCAGAACCCTAACCCTAACCCTAACCCGAACCCTAACCCTAACCCGAACCCTAACCCTAACCCGAACCCTAACCCGAACCCTAACCCGAATCCTAAACCTAAACCTAACCCGAACCCTAACCCGAAACCTAACCCTAACCCTAACCCTAACCCGAACCCTAACCCTAATCCGAACACTAACCCTAACCCTAACCCTAACCCTAACCCGTACCCGAACACTAACCCTAACCCGAACACTAACCCTAACCCTAACCCTAACCCGAACACTAACCCTAACCCGAATCCGAACCCTAACCCTAACGCGATACCTAACCCGAATCCAACCTTACACCGAACCCTAACCCTAAACCGAACCCTGACACTAACCCTAACCCGAAACCTAAACCTAACCCGAACCCTAAATCTAAACCTAACCCGAACCCTAACCCGAACCCTAACCCTAAAACTAACCCGAACCCTGACCCTAACCCGAACCCTAACCCTAACCCGAACCCTAACCCGAAAACTAACCCTAACGCTTACCCTAACCCTAACCCAAACCCGAACCCTAACCCTAAACCTAACCCGAACCCTAACCGGAACCCTAACCCTAACCCTAACACGAAACCTAACCCCTAAACCTAACTCGAACCCGAGCCCTAACCCGAATCCGAACCCTAACACTAACCCGAACCCGAACCCTAACCCTAACCCTAACGCGAACCCTAACCCTAACCCTAACCTGAACCCTAAACCGAACTCTAACCCTAACCCGAACCCTAACCCGAACCCGAACATAAACCCTAACCCTAAACCGAACACGAACACTAACACTAACCCGAACCGAAACCCTAAACTGAACCCTAACGCTAACCCGAACCTAACGCGAACCCTAACCCTAACCCGAACGCGAACCCTAACCCTAACCCGAACCCGAACCCTAACCCTAACCCGAACCCTAACCCTAACCCGAACCCGAACCCTAACCCTAACCCGAACCCTAACACTAAACCTAACACGAACCCTAAACCTAACCCTATCCCTAACCCTAACTCTAACCCTAACCCGAACCCTAACCCCTACCCTAACCTGAACCTTAACCCCTAACCCTAACCCGAACCCGAACCCTAACCCGAACCCGAACCCTAACCCGAACCCGAACCCTAACCCTAACCCGAACCCGAACCCGAACCCTAACCCTACCCTAACCTTAACCCAAACCCGAACCCTAACCCTAACCCTAACCCTAACCCTAACCCTAACCCTAACCCTTAACACTAACCCTAACCCTAACCGTAACCCTAACACTAAAACCTAACCCTAACCCTAACCCTAACGATTACCCTAAACCGAACCCTAACCCTAACCCTAACCATAACCCTAACCCTAACCCGAATCCTAACCCTAACCCTAACTCTAACCCTAACCCCTAACCCTAACCCGAACCCTAACCCTAACTCGAACCCTAACCCTAACCCTAACCCGACCCCTAACCCTAACCCTAACCCTAACCCTAACCCGAAACCTAACCCTAAACCTAAAGCTAACCCTAACCCTAACACTAATCCGAACCCTATCACGAACCCTAAATCTAACCCTAAACCTAACCATAAACCTAACCCGAACCCTAACCCTAACCCTAACCCAAACCCGAACCCTAACCCTAACCCTAAAACCTAAACCTAAACCGAACCCTAACCCTAACCCGAACCCTAAACCTAATCCTAACCCAAACCCTAACCCGAACCCTAATCCTAAACCTAATCCTAAACCTAACCCTAAACCGAACCCGAACCCGAAACCTAACCCTAACCCTAACCCTAACCCTAACCCTAACCCGAACCCTAACCCTAACCCTAACCCTAACCCTAACCCCTAACCCTAACCCTAAACCTAACACTAACCCTAACCCTACAACCTAACCCTAACCCTAACCCTAACACGAACCCTACCCCTAACACTAAACCGAACCCTAACCCTAACCCGAACCCTAACCCTAACACTAACCCGAACCCTAACCCTAACCCTAACCCGAACCCTAACCCGAAAACTAACACTAACCCTAACCCTAACCGTAACCCTAAACCGAACCCTAACCCTAACCCTAACCCGAACCCGAACCCTAACCCGAACCCTAACCCTAACCCTAACCCGAACCCTTACCCTAACCCGAACCCGAACCCTAACCCTAACCCTTCCCTAACCCGAACCCTAACCCTAACACGAACCCTAACCCTAAACCTAAACCTAACCCTAACCCTAACCCGAACCCTAACACTAATCCTAAACTGAAACCTAACCCGAACCCTAACCCTAACCCTAAACGGAACCCTAACACTAACCCTAACCCGAACCCTAACCCGAGCCCTAACCCTAACCCTAACCCTAACCCTAACCGAACCTTAACCCTAACCCTAACCGGAACCCTAACCCTAACCCTAACCCGAACCCGAACCCTAACACCTTACCCGAATCCTAACCCTAACCCGAACCCTAATCCGAACCCTAACCCTAACCCTAACCCCGAACCCGAACCCGAACCCTAACCCTAAACCTAACCCTAATCCGAACCCTAACCGGAACCCTAACCCTAACCCTTACCCAAACCCTAACCCGAACCCTAACCCTAACCCAAATCCTAACCCTAACCCTAACCCTAACCCGAACCCGAACCCTAACCCTAACCCTAACTCTAACCCTAACCCTAACCCGAACCCTAACCCTAACCCGAACCCTAACCCGAACCCGAAACTGAACCCTAACCGTAACCCTAACCCTAACCCGAACCCTAACCCGAACCCTAACCCTAACCCTAACACGAACCGTTACCCGAACGCTGACCCTAACCCTACCCCGAAACCTAACCCTAACCCTAAACCGAACCCTAACCCAAACCTTAACCCTAACCCTAACCCTAACCCTAATCCTAACCCGAACCCTAACCCTAACCCTAACCCGAACCCTAGCCCTAACCCTAACCAGAACCGGAACCCTAACCTGAACACTAACCCTAAACCTAACCCGAACCCGAACCCTAACACTAAGCCTAACCCTAACCCTAACCCTAACCCTAACCCGAACCTTAACACTAACCCCTAACCCTAACCCTAACCCTAACAGTAACCCTAACCCTAAAACCTAACCCTAACCCTAACCCTAACGCTAACCCTAAACCGAACCCTAACCCTAACCCTAACCCGAACCCTAACCCTAACCCTAACCCTAACCGTAACCCTAACCCTAAAACCTAACCATAACCCTATCCCTAACCCAAAACCAATCCCGAACCCGAACCCTAACCCTAAACCTAACCCGAACCCGAACCCTAACACTAAACCTAACCCTAAACCTAACCCTAACCGAACCCTAACCCTAACTCGAACCCTAACCCTAACCCTAACCCGACCCCTAACCCTAACTCTAACCATAACCCTAACCCGAAACCTAACCCTAACCCGAACCCTAACCCTAACCCTAACCCAAACCCTAACCCGAACCCTAACCCTAAACCTAATCCTAACCCTAACCCTAACCCTAACCCGAACCCGAACCCGAAACCTAACCCTAACTCTAAACCTAACCCTAAACCGAACCCTAACCCTAACCCTAAACCGAACCCGAACCCTAACCCGAACCCTAACCCTAACCCTAACCCGAAACCTAACCCTAACCCTAAACCTAACGCTAACCGTAACCTGAACCCTAACCCTACCCGAACCCTTAGCCGAACCCGAACCCGAACCCGAACTCTAACCCTAACCCTAACCCTAACCCGTACACTAACCCGAACCCTAACTCAAAACCTAACCCTAACACGAACCCTATCCCGAACCCGAACCCAAACCCTAACCCTAAACCGACCCCGAACCCTAAAACTAACCCGAATCGTAACCCTAAACCGAACCCTAACCCAAACCCGAACCCTAACCCGAACCCGAACTCTAAACCTAACGCTAACCCTAACCCTAACCCGTATCCTAACCCGAACCCTAACTCAAACCCTAAACCAAACCCGAACCCTAACCCGAACCCGAACCCAAACCCTAACCCTAAACCGAACAAGAACGCTAACACTAACCCGAACCGTAACCCTAAACCGAACCCTAACCCAAACCCGAACCCTAACCCGAAACCGAACCCTAACCCTAACCCGAAAACGAATCCTAACCCTAACCCTAACCCGAACCCTAAACCTAACCCGAACCCTAACCCTAACCCTAACCCTAACCCTAACCCTAACCGGAACACTAACCCTAAATCTAAACCTAACCCTAACCCTGATCCGAACCCTAACCCTAACCCAAACCCTAACCCTAACCCTAACCATAACCCTAACCCTAACCCCTAACTCTAACCCTAACCCTAACCGTAACCCTAACCCTAAAACCTAACCCTAACCCTAACCCTAACTCTAACACTAAACCGAAACCTAACCCTAACCCTAACCCTAACCCTAAACCGAACCCTAACCCTAACCCTAAACTGAACCCGAACCCTAACCCGAACCCTAACCCTAACCCTAACCCGAACCCTAACCCTAACCCTAACACGAACCCTAAACCTAAACCTAACCCTAACCCAAACCCTAACCCGAACCCGAACCCGAACCCTA
>JAVLSZ010000079.1:825000-827500 GCA_032313775.1 Urocyon cinereoargenteus | reverse complement strand
CCTAACCCGAACCCTAACACGAACCCTAACCCTAACCCTAAACCTAACTCTAACCCGAACCCTAACCCTAACACTAACCCGAACCCTAACCCTAACCCGAATCCTAAGCCTAACCCTAAACCTAACCATAACCCTAACCCGAACCCTAACCCTAAACCTAAACCTAACCCTAAACCTAACTCGAACCCTAACCCGAACCCCAACCCTAACCCTAACCCTAACACTAACCCTAACCCTAACCCCTAACCCTAACCCTAACCCTAACCGTAACCCTAACCCTAAAACCTAACCCTAACCCTAACCCTAACGCTAACCCTAACACGAACCCTAACCCTAACCCTAACCCTAAACCGAACCCTAACCCTAACCCTAACCCTAACCCTAACCCCTAACCCTAACCCGAACCCTAACCCTAACTCGAACCCTAACCCTAACCCTAACCCTAACCCGAACCCTAAACCGAACCCTAACCCTAACCCTAACCCTAACCCTAACCTAACCCGAACCCTAACCCTAACCCTAACCCGAACCCGAACCCTAACCCGAACACTAACCCTAACCCTAACCCGAACCCTTACCCTATCCCGAACCCGAACCCTAACCCTAACCCTTCCCTAACCCGAACCCTAACCCTAACACGAACCCTAACCCTAAACCTAACCCTAACTCTAACCCTAACCCGAACCCTAACCCGAACCCTAACCCTACCCTAACCCGAACCCTAACCCTAATCCTAACCGGAACCCTAACCCTAACCCTAACCCTAACCTAACCCGAACCCTAACCCTAACCATAACCCTAACCCGAACCCGAACCCTAACCCGAACACTAACCCTAACCCTAACCCGAACCCTTACCCTATCCCGAACCCGAACCCTAACCCTAACCCTTCCCTAACCCGAACACTAACCCTAACCCTAACCCGAACCCTGACTCTAACCCTAACCGGAACCCTAACACTAACCCTAACTCGAACCCACCCTAACCCCTTACCCGAAACCTCACCCTAACCCGAAGCCAAACCCGAACCCTAACCCTAACCCTAACCCCGAAACCGAACCCTAACCCTAAACATAACCCTAACCCGAACCCTAACCCGAACCCTAACCCGAACACCAACCCTAACCCTAACCCGAACCCGAAACCTAACCTTAACCCGAACGCTAACCCGAACCCTAAACCGAACCCTAACCCTAACGCTAACCCTAACCCTAATCCAAACCATAACCCTAACACAAACCCGACACCTAACCCGAACCCTAACACGAACCCTAACCCTAACCCTAAACCTAACCCTAATGCTAAACCGAACCCTAACCCTAACCCTAATTCTAACCCTAACCCTTACCCTAACCTGAACCCTAACCCTAAACCGAACCATAGCCCTAACCCTAACCCTAACACTAATCCGAACCCTAACCCTAACCCAAACCCTAACCCTAACCCTAACCCTAACCCGAACCCTAACCCTAACCCTAACTCTAACCCTAACCCTAACCCTAACCCAAACACTAACTCTAACCCGAACCCTAACCCGAAACCTAACCCGAACACTAACCCTAACCCTAACCCTAACCCTAACCCTAACCCGAACCCTAACCCGAACCCGAACCTGAACCCTAACCGTAACCCTAACCCTAACCCGAAACCTAACCCGAACCCTAACCCGAACCCTAACCCGAACCCTAACCCGAACCCTAACCCTAACCCTAACCGGAACCGTAACCCGAACGCTGACGCTAACCCTACCCCGAACCCTAACCCTAACCCTAACCCTAACCCTAACCCGAACCCTAACCCGAACCCTAACACGAACCCTAACCTTAACCCTAACCCGAACCCTAACCCTAACCCTAACCCGAACCCGAACCCTAACCCTAACCCTATCCCTAAACCTAACTCTAACCCTAACCCGAACCCTAACCCCTACCCTAACCTGAACCCTAACCCCTAACCCTAACCCGAACCCGAACCCTAACCCGACCCGAACCCTAACACGAACCCGAACCCTAACCCTAACCCGAACCCGAACCCTAAACCTAACCCTAACCCTAACACGAACCCGAACCCTAACCCTAACCCTAACCCTAACCCTAACCCCTAACACTAACCCTAACCCTAACCGTAACCCTAACACTAAAACCTAACCCTAACACTAACCCTAACGCTTACCCTAAACCGAACCCTAACCCTACCCCTAACCATAACCCTAACCCTAACCCGAATCCTAACCCTAACCCTAACCCTAACCCTAACCCTAACCCCTAACCCTAACCTGAACCCTAAAAGTAACTCGAACCCTAACCCTAACCCTAACCCGAACCCTAACCCTAAACCTAATCCTAACCATAACCCTAAACCGAACCCGAACACGAAACCAAACCCTAACCATAACCCTAACCCTAACCCTAACCCGAACCCTAACCCTAACCCTTACCCTAACCCTAACCCCTAACCCTAACCCTAAACCTAACACTAACCCTAACCCTACAACCTAACC
>JAVLSZ010000079.1:812500-815000 GCA_032313775.1 Urocyon cinereoargenteus | reverse complement strand
ACCCTAACCCTAAACCTAACCCTAACCCGAACCCTAAACCGAACCCTAACCCTAACCCTAACCCTAACCCTAACCTAACCCGAACCCTAACCCTAACCCTAACCCGAACCCGAACCCTAACCCGAACACTAACCCTAACCCTAACCCGAACCCTTACCCTATCCCGAACCCGAACCCTAACCCTAACCCTTCCCTAACCCGAACCCTAACCCTAACACGAACCCTAACCCTAAACCTAACCCTAACTCTAACCCTAACCCGAACCCTAACCCGAACCCTAACCCTACCCTAACCCGAACCCTAACCCTAATCCTAACCGGAACCCTAACCCTAACCCTAACCCTAACCTAACCCGAACCCTAACCCTAACCATAACCCTAACCCGAACCCGAACCCTAACCCGAACACTAACCCTAACCCTAACCCGAACCCTTACCCTATCCCGAACCCGAACCCTAACCCTAACCCTAAACCTAACCCTAACCCTATCCCGAACCCTAACCCTAACCCTAACTCGAAACCTAACCCAAACCCGAACCCTAAACCTAACCCGAACCCGAACCCGAACCCTAACACTAACCCGAACACTAACCCTAACGCTAAACCTAAACCGAACGCTAACCCAAACCCGAACCCTAACCCGAACCCGAACCCTAACCCTAACCCGATCCCGAACCCTAACACTAACCCTAACCCGAACCCTAACCCTAACCCGAACCCTAACCCGAACCCTAACCCTAACCCTAACCCTAACCCTAAACCTAACCCGACCCCTAACCCGAACCCTAAAACGAACCCTAACCCTAACCCTAAACCTAACTCTAACCCGAACCCTAACCCTAACACTAACCCGAACCCTAACCCTAACCCGAATCCTAAGCCTAACCCTAAACTTAACCATAACCCTAACCCGAACCCTAACCCTAACACTAAACCTAACCCTAAACCTAACTCGAAACCTAACCCGAACCCCAACCCTAACCCTAACCCTAACACTCACCCTAACCCTAACCCCTAACCCTAACCCTAACCGTAACCCTAACCCTAAAACCTAAACCTAACCCTAACCCTAACGCTAAACCTAACACGAACCCTAACCCTAACCCTAACCCTAAACCGAACCCCAACCCTAACCCTAACCCTAACCCTAACCCCTAACCCTAACCCGAACCCTAACCCTAACTCGAACCCTAACCCTAACCCTAACCCGAACTCTAACCCTAACCCTAATGCTAACCCTAAACCGAACCCTAACCCTAAACCCAACCCTAACCCTAACCCTAACCCTAACCCGAACCCTAACCCGAAACCTAACCCTAACCCTAACCCTAACCCTAACCCGAACCCTAACCCTAACCCTAACCCTAACCCTAACCTGAACCCTAACACTAAACCTACCCCTAAACCCTAACCCTAACCCGAACCCTAACCCTAACTCGAACCCTAACCCTAACCATTACCCGAACCCTAACCCTAAACCTAACCCTAAACTTAACCCGAAACCTAACGCTAAACCTATCCCTAACCCTAACCCTAACCCTAACCCGAACCCTAACCCTAACCCTAACCCGAACCCGAACCCGAACCCTAACCCGAACCCGAACCCTAACCCGAACCCTAACCCTAACCTTAAACCTAACCCTAACCCGAACCCGAACCCTAACTCTAACCCGAACCCGAACCCGAACCCTAACTCTAACCCTACCCGAACCCTAACCCTAACCCTAACCCGAACCCTAAACCTAACCCTAACGCTAACCCGAACCCTAACCCTAACCCGAACCCTAATCCTAACCCGAACCCTAACCCGAACCCTAACTCTAAACCTAAACCAAACCCAAACCCGAACCCAAACCCTAACCGAACCCGAACCCTAACCCGAAAACTAACCCTGACCCTAAAACTAACCCTAACACGAACCCTCACCCTAACCCTAACCTGAACCCTAACCCCTAACCCTAACCTGAACCCGAACCCTAACCCGAACCCGAACGCTAACCCTAACCCGAAACCGAACCCTAACCCTAACCCGAACGCGAACACGAACCCTAACCCTAACCCGAACCCTAACGCTAACCCTAACCCTAACCCTAACCCTAACCCGAAACCTAACCCTAAACCTAACTCTAACCCTAACACTAACCCGAACCTGAAACCTAACCCTATCCCGAACCCTAACCCGAACCCTAAGCCGAACACTAACCCTAACCCTAACCCTAACCCGAACCCTAACCCTAATCCAAACCCTAACCCTAACCCTAACCCTAACCCTAACCCGTAAACGAACCCTAACCCTAACCCTAACCCGAACACTAACCCTAACCCTAACCCTAACCCGAACCCTAACCCTAACCCTAAACCGAACCCTAACCCAAACCCGATCCCTAATCCTAACCCTAACCCTAACCCGAACTCTAACCCTAACCTAACCCTAACCCGAACCCTAACGCTAACCCTTAACCCTAACCCAAACCCTAACCCGTACCCTAACCCTAACCCT
>JAVLSZ010000079.1:795000-802500 GCA_032313775.1 Urocyon cinereoargenteus | reverse complement strand
CGAAACCTAAACCTAACCCGAACCCTAAATCTAAACCTAACCCGAACCCTAACCCGAACCCTAACCCTAAAACTAACCCGAACCCTGACCCTAACCCGAACCCTAACCCTAACCCGAACCCTAACCCGAAAACTAACCCTAACGCTTACCCTAACCCTAACCCTAACCCGAACCCTAACCCTAAACCTAACCCGAACCCTAACCGGAACCCTAACCCTAACCCTAACACGAAACCTAACCCCTAAAACTAACCCGAACCCGAGCCCTAACCCGAATCCGAACCCTAACACTAACCCGAACCCGAACCCTAACCCTAACCCTAACGCGAACCCTAACCCTAACCCTAACCTGAACCCTAAACCGAACTCTAACCCTAACCCGAACCCTAACCCGAACCCGAACATAAACCCTAACCCTAAACCGAACACGAACACTAACACTAACCCGAACCGAAACCCTAAACTGAACCCTAACGCTAACCCGAACCTAACGCGAACCCTAACCCTAACCCGAACGCGAACCCTAACCCTAACCCGAACCCGAACCCTAACCCTAACCCGAACCCTAACCCTAACCCGAACCCGAACCCTAACCCTAACCCTAACCTGAACCCTAAACCGAACTCTAACCCTAACCCGAACCCTAACCCGAACCCGAACATAAACCCTAACCCTAAACCGAACACGAACACTAACACTAACCCGAACCGAAACCCTAAACTGAACCCTAACGCTAACCCGAACCTAACGCGAACCCTAACCCTAACCCGAACGCGAACCCTAACCCTAACCCGAACCCGAACCCTAACCCTAATCCGAACCCTAACCCTAACCCGAACCCGAACCCTAACCCTAACCCGAACCCTAACACTAAACCTAACACGAACCCTAAACCTAACCCTATCCCTAACCCTAACTCTAACCCTAACCCGAACCCTAACACCTACCCTAACCTGAACCTTAACCCCTAACCCTAACCCGAACCCGAACCCTAACCCGAACCCGAACCCTAACCCGAACCCGAACCCTAACCCTAACCCGAACCCGAACCCGAACCCTAACCCTACCCTAACCTTAACCCAAACCCGAACCCTAACCCTAACCCTAACCCTAACCCTAACCCTAACCCTTAACACTAACCCTAACCCTAACCGTAACCCTAACACTAAAACCTAACCCTAACCCTAACCCTAACGATTACCCTAAACCGAACCCTAACCCTAACCCTAACCATAACCCTAACCCTAACCCGAATCCTAACCCTAACCCTAACTCTAACCCTAACCCCTAACCCTAACCCGAACCCTAACCCTAACTCGAACCCTAACCCTAACCCTAACCCGACCCCTAACCCTAACCCTAACCCTAACCCTAACCCGAAACCTAACCCTAAACCTAAAGCTAACCCTAACCCTAACACTAACCCGAACCCTAACACGAACCCTAAATCTAACCCTAAACCTAACCATAAACCTAACCCGAACCCTAACCCTAACCCTAACCCAAACCCGAACCCTAACCCTAACCCTAAAACCTAAACCTAAACCGAACCCTAACCCTAACCCGAACCCTAAACCTAATCCTAACCCAAACCCTAACCCGAACCCTAATCCTAAACCTAATCCTAAACCTAACCCTAAACCGAACCCGAACCCGAAACCTAACCCTAACCCTAACCCTAACCCTAACCCTAACCCGAACCCTAACCCTAACCCTAACCCTAACCCTAACCCCTAACCCTAACCCTAAACCTAACACTAACCCTAACCCTACAACCTAACCCTAACCCTAACCCTAACACGAACCCTACCCCTAACACTAAACCGAACCCTAACCCTAACCCGAACCCTAACCCTAACACTAACCCGAACCCTAACCCTAACCCTAACCCGAACCCTAACCCGAAAACTAACACTAACCCTAACCCTAACCGTAACCCTAAACCGAACCCTAACCCTAACCCTAACCCGAACCCGAACCCTAACCCGAACCCTAACCCTAACCCTAACCCGAACCCTTACCCTAACCCGAACCCGAACCCTAACCCTAACCCTTCCCTAACCCGAACCCTAACCCTAACACGAACCCTAACCCTAAACCTAAACCTAACCCTAACCCTAACCCGAACCCTAACACGAAACCTAACCCTAACCCTAACCCGAACCCTAACACTAATCCTAAACTGAAACCTAACCCGAACCCTAACCCTAACCCTAAACGGAACCCTAACACTAACCCTAACCCGAACCCTAACCCGAGCCCTAACCCTAACCCTAACCCTAACCCTAACCGAACCTTAACCCTAACCCTAACCGGAACCCTAACCCTAACCCTAACCCGAACCCGAACCCTAACACCTTACCCGAATCCTAACCCTAACCCGAACCCTAATCCGAACCCTAACCCTAACCCTAACCCCGAACCCGAACCGTAACCCTAAACCTAACCCTAATCCGAACCCTAACCGGAACCCTAACCCTAACCCTTACCCAAACCCTAACCCGAACCCTAACCCTAACCCAAATCCTAACCCTAACCCTAACCCTAACCCGAACCCGAACCCTAACCCTAACCCTAACTCTAACCCTAACCCTAACCCGAACCCTAACCCTAACCCGAACCCTAACCCGAACCCGAAACTGAACCCTAACCGTAACCCTAACCCTAACCCGAACCCTAACCCGAACCCTAACCCTAACCCTAACCCGAACCCTAACCCGAACCCTAACCCTAACCCTAACACGAACCGTTACCCGAACGCTGACCCTAACCCTACCCCGAAACCTAACCCTAATCCTAACCCGAACCCTAACCCTAACCCTAACCCGAACCCTAGCCCTAACCCTAACCAGAACCGGAACCCTAACCTGAACACTAACCCTAAACCTAACCCGAACCCGAACCCTAACACTAAGCCTAACCCTAACCCTAACCCTAACCCTAACCCGAACCTTAACACTAACCCCTAACCCTAACCCTAACCCTAACAGTAACCCTAACCCTAAAACCTAACCCTAACCCTAACCCTAACGCTAACCCTAAACCGAACCCTAACCCTAACCCTAACCCGAACCCTAACCCTAACCCTAACCCTAACCGTAACCCTAACCCTAAAACCTAACCATAACCCTATCCCTAACCCGAAACCAATCCCGAACCCGAACCCTAACCCTAAACCTAACCCGAACCCGAACCCTAACACTAAACCTAACCCTAAACCTAACCCTAACCGAACCCTAACCCTAACTCGAACCCTAACCCTAACCCTAACCCGACCCCTAACCCTAACTCTAAACATAACCCTAACCCGAAACCTAACCTTAACCCGAACCCTAACCCTAACCCTAACCCAAACCCTAACCCGAACCCTAACCCTAAACCTAATCCTAACCCTAACCCTAACCCTAACCCGAACCCGAACCCGAAACCTAACCCTAACTCTAAACCTAACCCTAAACCGAACCCTAACCCTAACCCTAAACCGAACCCGAACCCTAACCCGAACCCTAACCCTAACCCTAACCCGAAACCTAACCCTAACCCTAAACCTAACCCTAACCCTAACCTGAACCCTAACCCTACCCGAACCCTAAGCCGAACCCGAACCCGAACCCGAACTCTAACCCTAACCCTAACCCTAACCCGTACACTAACCCGAACCCTAACTCAAAACCTAACACTAACACGAACCCTATCCCGAACCCGAACCCAAACCCTAACCCTAAACCGACCCCGAACCCTAAAACTAACCCGAATCGTAACCCTAACCCGAACCCTAACCCAAACCCGAACCCTAACCCGAACCCGAACTCTAAACCTAACGCTAACCCTAACCCTAACCCGTATCCTAACCCGAACCCTAACTCAAACCCTAAACCAAACCCGAACCCTAACCCGAACCCGAACCCAAACCCTAACCCTAAACAGAACAAGAACGCTAACACTAACCCGAACCGTAACCCTAAACCGAACCCTAACCCAAACCCGAACCCTAACCCGAAACCGAACCCTAACCCTAACCCGAAAACGAATCCTAACCCTAACCCTAACCCGAACCCTAAACCTAACCCGAACCCTAACCCTAACCCTAACCCTAACCCTAACCCTAACCGGAACACTAACCCTAAATCTAAACCTAACCCTAACCCTGACCCGAACCCTAACCCTAACCCAAACCCTAACCCTAACCCTAACCATAACCCTAACCCTAACCCCTAACTCTAACCCTAACCCTAACCGTAACCCTAACCCTAAAACCTAACCCTAACCCTAACCCTAACTCTAACACTAAACCGAAACCTAACCCTAACCCTAACCCTAACCCTAAACCGAACCCTAACCCTAACCCTAAACTGAACCCGAACCCTAACCCGAACCCTAACCCTAACCCTAACCCGAACCCTAACCCTAACCCTAACACGAACCCTAAACCTAAACCTAACCCTAACCCAAACCCTAACCCGAACCCGAACCCGAACCCTAAACCTAACCCTAACCCGAACCCTAACCCGAACCCTAACCCGAAACATAACCCGAACCCTAACCCTAACCCTAAACCGAACCCTAACCCGAACACTAACCCTAACACTAACCCGAACCCTAACCCGAACCTTAACTCGAACCCTAACCCTAACCCTAACCCTAACCCTAACCCTATCCCTAAACCTAAACCAAACCTGAACCCTAACCCCTAACCCTAACCCTAACCCGAAACCGAACCCGAACCCTAACCCTAACCCTAAACCGAACCCTAACCCTAAACCTAACCCTAACCCGAACCCTAAGCCTAACCCTAACTCTAACCCTAACCCTAACCCTAACCCGAACCCTAACCCTAACCCTAACCCGAACCCGAAACCTAACCCTAATCCTAAACCTAACCCGAACCGTAACCTAACCCAAACCCTAACCCTAACCCTAACCCTAAGCCTAACCGGAACCCTAACCCTAACCCTAACCCTAACCCGAACCCTAACCTTAACCCTAACCCGAACCCTAAACTTAATTCGAACCCTTACCCTAACCCTAACCCTAACCCCTAACCCTAAACCTAACACTAACCCTAACACTACAACCTACCCTAACCCTAACCCTAACCCGAACCCTAACCCTAACACTAACCCGAACCCTAACCCTAACCCGAACCCTAAACCGAACACTAACCCGAACCCTAACCCTAAACCTAACCCTAACCCGAACCCTAAACCGAACCCTAACCCTAACCCTAACCCTAACCCTAACCTAACCCGAACCCTAACCCTAACCCTAACCCGAACCCGAACCCTAACCCGAACACTAACCCTAACCCTAACCCGAACCCTTACCCTATCCCGAACCCGAACCCTAACCCTAACCCTTCCCTAACCCGAACCCTAACCCTAACACGAACCCTAACCCTAAACCTAACCCTAACTCTAACCCTAACCCGAACCCTAACCCGAACCCTAACCCTACCCTAACCCGAACCCTAACCCTAATCCTAACCGGAACCCTAACCCTAACCCTAACCCTAACCTAACCCGAACCCTAACCCTAACCATAACCCTAACCCGAACCCGAACCCTAACCCGAACACTAACCCTAACCCTAACCCGAACCCTTACCCTATCCCGAACCCGAACCCTAACCCTAACCCTTCCCTAACCCGAACACTAACCCTAACCCTAACCCGAACCCTGACTCTAACCCTAACCGGAACCCTAACACTAACCCTAACCCGAACCCACCCTAACCCCTTACCCGAAACCTCACCCTAACCCGAAGCCAAACCCGAACCCTAACCCTAACCCTAACCCCGAAACCGAACCCTAACCCTAAACATAACCCTAACCCGAACCCTAACCCGAACCCTAACCCGAACACCAACCCTAACCCTAACCCGAACCCGAAACCTAACCTTAACCCGAACGCTAACCCGAACCCTAAACCGAACCCTAACCCTAACGCTAACCCTAACCCTAATCCAAACCATAACCCTAACACAAACCCGACCCCTAACCCGAACCCTAACACGAACCCTAACCCTAACCCTAAACCTAACCCTAATGCTAAACCGAACCCTAACCCTAACCCTAATTCTAACCCTAACCCTTACCCTAACCTGAACCCTAACCCTAAACCGAACCATAGCCCTAACCCTAACCCTAACACTAATCCGAACCCTAACCCTAACCCAAACCCTAACCCTAACCCTAACCCTAACCCGAACCCTAACCCTAACCCTAACTCTAACCCTAACCCTAACCCTAACCCAAACACTAACTCTAACCCGAACCCTAACCCGAAACCTAACCCGAACACTAACCCTAACCCTAACCCTAACCCTAACCCTAACCCGAACCCTAACCCGAACCCGAACCTGAACCCTAACCGTAACCCTAACCCTAACCCGAAACCTAACCCGAACCCTAACCCGAACCCTAACCCGAACCCTAACCCGAACCCTAACCCTAACCCTAACCGGAACCGTAACCCGAACGCTGACGCTAACCCTACCCCGAACCCTAACCCTAACCCTAACCCTAACCCTAACCCGAACCCTAACCCGAACCCTAACACGAACCCTAACCTTAACCCTAACCCGAACCCTAACCCTAACCCTAACCCGAACCCGAACCCTAACCCTAACCCTATCCCTAAACCTAACTCTAACCCTAACCCGAACCCTAACCCCTACCCTAACCTGAACCCTAACCCCTAACCCTAACCCGAACCCGAACCCTAACCCGACCCGAACCCTAACACGAACCCGAACCCTAACCCTAACCCGAACCCGAACCCTAAACCTAACCCTAACCCTAACACGAACCCGAACCCTAACCCTAACCCTAACCCTAACCCTAACCCCTAACACTAACCCTAACCCTAACCGTAACCCTAACACTAAAACCTAACCCTAACACTAACCCTAACGCTTACCCTAAACCGAACCCTAACCCTACCCCTAACCATAACCCTAACCCTAACCCGAATCCTAACCCTAACCCTAACCCTAACCCTAACCCCTAACCCTAACCTGAACCCTAAAAGTAACTCGAACCCTAACCCTAACCCTAACCCGAACCCTAACCCTAAACCTAATCCTAACCATAACCCTAAACCGAACCCGAACCCGAAACCTAACCCTAACCCTAACCCTAACCCTAACCCGAACCCTAACCCTAACCTTTACCCTAACCCTAACCCCTAACCCTAACCCTAAACCTAACACTAACCCTAACCCTACAACCTAACCCTAACCCTAACCCTAACCCGAACCCTAACCCTAACACTAACCCGAACCCTAACCCTAACCCTAACCCGAACCCGAACCCTAACCCGAGAACTAACCCTAACCCTAACCCTAACCGTAACCCTAAACCGAACCCTAACCCTAAACCTAACCCGAACCCGATCCCTAACCCGAACCCTAACCCTAACCCTAACCCGAACCCTTACCCTAACCCGAATCCGAACCCTAACCTTAACCCTTCCCTAACCTGAACCCGAACCCTAACACGAA
>JAVLSZ010000079.1:785000-790000 GCA_032313775.1 Urocyon cinereoargenteus | reverse complement strand
AACTCTAACCCTAACCCTAACCCTAACCCAAACACTAACTCTAACCCGAACCCTAACCCGAAACCTAACCCGAACACTAACCCTAACCCTAACCCTAACCCTAACCCTAACCCGAACCCTAACCCGAACCCGAACCTGAACCCTAACCGTAACCCTAACCCTAACCCGAAACCTAACCCGAACCCTAACCCGAACCCTAACCCGAACCCTAACCCGAACCCTAACCCTAACCCTAACCGGAACCGTAACCCGAACGCTGACGCTAACCCTACCCCGAACCCTAACCCTAACCCTAACCCTAACCCTAAACCGAACCCTAACCCGAACCCTAACACGAACCCTAACCTTAACCCTAACCCGAACCCTAACCCTAACCCTAACCCGAACCCGAACCCTAACCCTAACCCTATCCCTAAACCTAACTCTAACCCTAACCCGAACCCTAACCCCTACCCTAACCTGAACCCTAACCCCTAACCCTAACCCGAACCCGAACCCTAACCCGACCCGAACCCTAACACGAACCCGAACCCTAACCCTAACCCGAACCCGAACCCTAAACCTAACCCTAACCCTAACACGAACCCGAACCCTAACCCTAACCCTAACCCTAACCCTAACCCCTAACACTAACCCTAACCCTAACCGTAACCCTAACACTAAAACCTAACCCTAACACTAACCCTAACGCTTACCATAAACCGAACCCTAACCTACCCCTAACCATAACCCTAACCCTAACCCGAATCCTAACCCTAACCCTAACCCTAACCCTAACACCTAACCCTAACCTGAACCCTAAAAGTAACTCGAACCCTAACCCTAACCCTAACCCGAACCCTAACCCTAAACCTAATCCTAACCATAACCCTAAACCGAACCCGAACCCGAAACCTAACCCTAACCCTAACCCTAACCCTAACCCTAACCCGAACCCTAACCCTAACCCTTACCCTAACCCTAACCCCTAACCCTAACCCTAAACCTAACACTAACCCTAACCCTACAACCTAACCCTAACCCTAACCCTAACCCGAACCCTAACCCTAACACTAACCCGAACCCTAACCCTAACCCTAACCCGAACCCGAACCCTAACCCGAGAACTAACCCTAACCCTAACCCTAACCGTAACCCTAAACCGAACCCTAACCCTAAACCTAACCCGAACCCGAACCCTAACCCGAACCCTAACCCTAACCCTAACCCGAACCCTTACCCTAACCCGAACCCGAACCCTAACCTTAACCCTTCCCTAACCTGAACCCGAACCCTAACACGAACCCTAACCCTAAACCTAAACCTAACCCTAACCCTAACCCGATCCCTAACCCGAAACCTAACCCTAACCCTAACCCGAACCCTAACACTAATCCTAACACGAAACCTAACCCGAACCCTAACCCTAACCCTAAAAGGAACCCTAACCCTAACCCTAACCCGAACCCTAAACCGAGCCCTAACCCTAACCCTAACCCTAACCCGAACCCTAAACCTAACCCTAAACGGAACCCTAAACCTAACCCTAACCCTAACCCGAACCCTAACCCTAACCCTAACCCTAACCCGAACCCTAACCCTAACACTAACCCGACCCCTAACCCGAACCCGAAACCTAACCCTAAACCTAACCCTAATCCGAACCCTAACCCGAACCCTAACCCGAACCCCAACCCTAACCCGAACCCTAACCCGAAACCTAACCCTAACCCGAACCCTAACCCTAACCCTAACCCGAACCCTAACCCTAACCCTAACCCTAACCCGAACCCTAACCCTAACACTAACCCGACCCCTAACCCGAACCCTAACACGAACCCTAACCCTAACCTAAAACTAACCCTAACAATAACGCTAAACCTAACCCTAACCCTAACTCTAAACCTAACCCTAACGCTAACCCGAACCCTAACCCTAACCCTAACCCGAACCCTAACCCTAACCCTAAATCTAACCCTAACCCTAACCCTAACCCTAACCCTAACCCGAACCCTAACCCGAACCCGAAACTGAACCCTAACCGTAACCCTAACCCTAACCCGAACCCTAACCCGAAACCTAACCCTAACCCTAACCCGAACCGTAACCCGAACCCTGACCCTAAACCTACCCCGAACCCTAACCCTAACCCTAAACCGAACCCTAACCCTAACCTTAACCCTAACCCTAACCCTAACCCTAATCCTAACCCGAACCCTAACCCTAACCCTAACCCGAACCCTAGCCCTATCCCTAACCAGAACCGGAACCCTAACCTGAACCCTAACCCTAAACCTAACCCGAACCCGAACCCTAACACTAACCATAACACTAACCCTAACCCTAACCCTAACCCGAACCTTAACCCTAACCCTAAACCTAACCCTAAACCGAACTCTAACCCTAACCGTATCCCTAACCCTAACCCTACCCCGAACCCTAACCCTAACCCGAAACCTAACCCTAACCCTAACCCTAACCCGAACCCGAACCCTAACCCGAACCCTAACCCTAACCCTAATCCGAACCCTAACCCTAAACCTAACCCGAACCCTAACCCTAACCCTAAACCTAATCTGAAAACTAACCCTAACCCTAAACCTAACCCTAACCCTAACCCTAACCCTAACCCTAACCCGAACCCTAACCCGAACCCGAACCCTAACCCTAACATTAACCCGAACCCGAACCCTAACCCGATCCCTAACTCTAACCCTAACCCTAACCCTAAACCTAACCCTAACCCGAACCCTAACCCTAACCCTAAACCTAATCTGAAAACTAACCCTAACCCTAAACCTAACCCTAACCCTTACCCTAACCCTAACCCTAACCCGAACCCTAACCCGAACCCGAACACTAACCCTAACCTTAACCCGAACCCGAACCCTAACCCGAACCCTAACCTTAACCCTAACCCTAACCCGAACCCTAACGCTAACCCTTAACCCTAACCCGAACCCTAACCCGAACCCTAACACGAACCCGAACCCTAACCATAACCTAAACCTAAACCGAACCCTAACCCTAACCCTAACCCTAACCCGAACCCTAACGCTAACCCTTAACCCTAACCCAAACCCTAAACCGAACACTAACCCTAACCCTAAACCTAACCCAAACCCTAACCTGAACTCTAACCCGAACGCTAACCCTAACACCTAACCCTAACCCTAACCCGAAAACTAAACCTAACCCGAAACCGAACGCTAACCCTAACCCGAACCCTAACCCTAACCCTAACCATAACCCGAACCCTAACCCGAACCGGAACCCTAACCCGAACCCGAAATCTAACCCTAACCCTAACCCTAACCCATACACTAACCCGAACCCTAACTCAAACCCTAACCCTAACACGAACCCTATCCCGAACCCGAACCCAAACCCTAACCCTAAACCGAACCCGAACCCTAAAACTAACCCGAATCATAACCCTAACCCGAACCCTAACCCAAACCCGAACCCTAACCCGAACCCGAACTCTAACCCTAACGCTAACCCTAACCCTAACCCGTACCCTAACCCGAACCCTAAATCAAACCCTAAACCAAACCCGAACCCTACCCGAACCCGAACCCAAACCCTAACCCTAACCCTAAACCTAACCCGAACCCTAACCCTAACCCTAACCCGAACCCGAACCCTATCCCTAGCCCTAACACCTAAACCTAAACCGAACCCTAACCCTAACCCGAACCCTAAACCTAACCCTAACCCAAACCCTAACCCGAACCCTAACCCTAAACCTAATCCTAACCCTAACCCTAAACCGAACCCGAACCCGAAACCTAACCCTAACCCTAACCCTAACCCTAACACGAACCCTAACCCTAACCCTAACCCTAACCCTAACCCCTAACCCTAACCCTAAACCTAACACTAACCCTAACCCTACAACCTAACCCTAACCCTAACCCTAACCCGAACCCTAAACCTAACACTAACCCGAACCCTAACCCTAACCCGAACCCTAACCCTGACACTAACCCGAACCCTAACCCTAACCCTAACCCTAACCCGAACCCTAACCCGAAAACTAACCCTAACCCTAACCCTAACCGTAACCGTAAACCGAACCCTAACCCTAACCCTAACCCGAACCCGAACCCTAACCCGAACCTAACCCTAACCCTAACCCGAACCCTTACCCTAACCCGAACCCGAACCCTAACCCTAACCCTTCCCTAACCCGAACCCTAACCCTAACACGAACCCTAACCCTAAACCTAAACCTAACCCTAACCCTAACCAGAACCCTAACCCGAAACCTAACCCTAAGCCTAACCCGAACCCTAACACTAATCCTAACCCGAAACCTAACCCGAACCCTAACCCTAACCCTAAACGGAACCCTAACCCTAACCCTAACCCGAACCCTAACCCGAGCTCTAACCCTAACCCTAACCCTAAACCTAACCCGAACCCTAACCCTAACCCTAACCGGAACCCTAACCCTAACCCTAACCCGAACCCGAACCCTAACACCTTACCCGAATCCTAACCCTAACCCGACCCTAACCCTAAACCGAACTCTAACCCTAACCGTAACCCTAACCCTAACCCTACCCCGAACCCTAACCCTAACCCGAAACCTAACCCTAACCCTAACCCTAACCCGAACCCGAACCCTAACCCGAACCCTAACCCTAACCCTAATCCGAACCCTAACCCTAAACCTAACCCGAACCCTAACCCTAACCCTAAACCTAATCTGAAAACTAACCCTAACCCTAAACCTAACCCTAACCCTAACCCTAACCCTAACCCTAACCCGAACCCTAACCCGAACCCGAACCCTAACCCTAACATTAACCCGAACCCGAACCCTAACCCGATCCCTAACTCTAACCCTAACCCTAACCCTAAACCTAACCCTAACCCCGAACCCTAACCCTAACCCTAAACCTAATCTGAAACTAACCCTAACCCTAAACCTAACCCTAACCCTTACCCTAACCCTAACCCTAACCCGAACCCTAACCCGAACCCGAACACTAACCCTAACCTTAACCCGAACC
>JAVLSZ010000079.1:777500-782500 GCA_032313775.1 Urocyon cinereoargenteus | reverse complement strand
CGAACCCTAAACCGAACCCTAACCCTAACCCTAACCCTAACCCTAACCTAACCCGAACCCTAACCCTAACCCTAACCCGAACCCGAACCCTAACCCGAACACTAACCCTAACCCTAACCCGAACCCTTACCCTATCCCGAACCCGAACCCTAACCCTAACCCTTCCCTAACCCGAACCCTAACCCTAACACGAACCCTAACCCTAAACCTAACCCTAACTCTAACCCTAACCCGAACCCTAACCCGAACCCTAACCCTACCCTAACCCGAACCCTAACCCTAATCCTAACCGGAACCCTAACCCTAACCCTAACCCTAACCTAACCCGAACCCTAACCCTAACCATAACCCTAACCCGAACCCGAACCCTAACCCGAACACTAACCCTAAACCTAACCCGAACCCTTACCCTATCCCGAACCCGAACCCTAACCCTAACCCTTCCCTAACCCGAACACTAACCCTAACCCTAACCCGAACCCTGACTCTAACCCTAACCGGAACCCTAACACTAACCCTAACCCGAACCCACCCTAACCCCTTACCCGAAACCTCACCCTAACCCGAAGCCAAACCCGAACCCTAACCCTAACCCTAACCCCGAAACCGAACCCTAACCCTAAACATAACCCTAACCCGAACCCTAACCCGAACCCTAACCCGAACACCAACCCTAACCCTAACCCGAACCCGAAACCTAACCTTAACCCGAACGCTAACCCGAACCCTAAACCGAACCCTAACCCTAACGCTAACCCTAACCCTAATCCAAACCATAACCCTAACACAAACCCGACCCCTAACCCGAACCCTAACACGAACCCTAACCCTAACCCTAAACCTAACCCTAATGCTAAACCGAACCCTAACCCTAACCCTAATTCTAACCCTAACCCTTACCCTAACCTGAACCCTAACCCTAAACCGAACCATAGCCCTAACCCTAACCCTAACACTAATCCGAACCCTAAGCTAACCCAAACCCTAACCCTAACCCTAACCCTAACCCGAACCCTAACCCTAACCCTAACTCTAACCCTAACCCTAACCCTAACCCAAACACTAACTCTAACCCGAACCCTAACCCGAAACCTAACCCGAACACTAACCCTAACCCTAACCCTAACCCTAACCCTAACCCGAACCCTAACCCGAACCCGAACCTGAACCCTAACCGTAACCCTAACCCTAACCCGAAACCTAACCCGAACCCTAACCCGAACCCTAACCCGAACCCTAACCCGAACCCTAACCCTAACCCTAACCGGAACCGTAACCCGAACGCTGACGCTAACCCTACCCCGAACCCTAACCCTAACCCTAACCCTAACCCTAAACCGAACCCTAACCCGAACCCTAACACGAACCCTAACCTTAACCCTAACCCGAACCCTAACCCTAACCCTAACCCGAACCCGAACCCTAACCCTAACCCTATCCCTAAACCTAACTCTAACCCTAACCCGAACCCTAACCCCTACCCTAACCTGAACCCTAACCCCTAACCCTAACCCGAACCCGAACCCTAACCCGACCCGAACCCTAACACGAACCCGAACCCTAACCCTAACCCGAACCCGAACCCTAAACCTAACCCTAACCCTAACACGAACCCGAACCCTAACCCTAACCCTAACCCTAACCCTAACCCCTAACACTAACCCTAACCCTAACCGTAACCCTAACACTAAAACCTAACCCTAACACTAACCCTAACGCTTACCATAAACCGAACCCTAACCCTACCCCTAACCATAACCCTAACCCTAACCCGAATCCTAACCCTAACCCTAACCCTAACCCTAACACCTAACCCTAACCTGAACCCTAAAAGTAACTCGAACCCTAACCCTAACCCTAACCCGAACCCTAACCCTAAACCTAATCCTAACCATAACCCTAAACCGAACCCGAACCCGAAACCTAACCCTAACCCTAACCCTAACCCTAACCCTAACCCGAACCCTAACCCTAACCCTTACCCTAACCCTAACCCCTAACCCTAACCCTAAACCTAACACTAACCCTAACCCTACAACCTAACCCTAACCCTAACCCTAACCCGAACCCTAACCCTAACACTAACCCGAACCCTAACCCTAACCCTAACCCGAACCCGAACCCTAACCCGAGAACTAACCCTAACCCTAACCCTAACCGTAACCCTAAACCGAACCCTAACCCTAAACCTAACCCGAACCCGAACCCTAACCCGAACCCTAACCCTAACCCTAACCCGAACCCTTACCCTAACCCGAACCCGAACCCTAACCTTAACCCTTCCCTAACCTGAACCCGAACCCTAACACGAACCCTAACCCTAAACCTAAACCTAACCCTAACCCTAACCCGATCCCTAACCCGAAACCTAACCCTAACCCTAACCCGAACCCTAACACTAATCCTAACACGAAACCTAACCCGAACCCTAACCCTAACCCTAAAAGGAACCCTAACCCTAACCCTAACCCGAACCCTAAACCGAGCCCTAACCCTAACCCTAACCCTAACCCGAACCCTAAACCTAACCCTAAACGGAACCCTAAACCTAACCCTAACCCTAACCCGAACCCTAACCCTAACCCTAACCCTAACCCGAACCCTAACCCTAACACTAACCCGACCCCTAACCCGAACCCGAAACCTAACCCTAAACCTAACCCTAATCCGAACCCTAACCCGAACCCTAACCCGAACCCCAACCCTAACCCGAACCCTAACCCGAAACCTAACCCTAACCCGAACCCTAACCCTAACCCTAACCCGAACCCTAACCCTAACCCTAACCCTAACCCGAACCCTAACCCTAACACTAACCCGACCCCTAACCCGAACCCTAACACGAACCCTAACCCTAACCTAAAACTAACCCTAACAATAACGCTAAACCTAACCCTAACCCTAACTCTAAACCTAACCCTAACGCTAACCCGAACCCTAACCCTAACCCTAACCCGAACCCTAACCCTAACCCTAAATCTAACCCTAACCCTAACCCTAACCCTAACCCTAACCCGAACCCTAACCCGAACCCGAAACTGAACCCTAACCGTAACCCTAACCCTAACCCGAACCCTAACCCGAAACCTAACCCTAACCCTAACCCGAACCGTAACCCGAACCCTGACCCTAAACCTACCCCGAACCCTAACCCTAACCCTAAACCGAACCCTAACCCTAACCTTAACCCTAACCCTAACCCTAACCCTAATCCTAACCCGAACCCTAACCCTAACCCTAACCCGAACCCTAGCCCTATCCCTAACCAGAACCGGAACCCTAACCTGAACCCTAACCCTAAACCTAACCCGAACCCGAACCCTAACACTAACCATAACACTAACCCTAACCCTAACCCTAACCCGAACCTTAACCCTAACCCTAAACCTAACCCTAAACCGAACTCTAACCCTAACCGTATCCCTAACCCTAACCCTACCCCGAACCCTAACCCTAACCCGAAACCTAACCCTAACCCTAACCCTAACCCGAACCCGAACCCTAACCCGAACCCTAACCCTAACCCTAATCCGAACCCTAACCCTAAACCTAACCCGAACCCTAACCCTAACCCTAAACCTAATCTGAAAACTAACCCTAACCCTAAACCTAACCCTAACCCTAACCCTAACCCTAACCCTAACCCGAACCCTAACCCGAACCCGAACCCTAACCCTAACATTAACCCGAACCCGAACCCTAACCCGATCCCTAACTCTAACCCTAACCCTAACCCTAAACCTAACCCTAACCCGAACCCTAACCCTAACCCTAAACCTAATCTGAAAACTAACCCTAACCCTAAACCTAACCCTAACCCTTACCCTAACCCTAACCCTAACCCGAACCCTAACCCGAACCCGAACACTAACCCTAACCTTAACCCGAACCCGAACCCTAACCCGAACCCTAACCTTAACCCTAACCCTAACCCGAACCCTAACGCTAACCCTTAACCCTAACCCGAACCCTAACCCGAACCCTAACACGAACCCGAACCCTAACCATAACCCTAAACCTAAACCGAACCCTAACCCTAACCCTAACCCTAACCCGAACCCTAACGCTAACCCTTAACCCTAACCCAAACCCTAAACCGAACACTAACCCTAACCCTAAACCTAACCCAAACCCTAACCTGAACTCTAACCCGAACGCTAACCCTAACACCTAACCCTAACCCTAACCCGAAAACTAAACCTAACCCGAAACCGAACGCTAACCCTAACCCGAACCCTAACCCTAACCCTAACCATAACCCGAACCCTAACCCGAACCGGAACCCTAACCCGAACCCGAAATCTAACCCTAACCCTAACCCTAACCCATACACTAACCCGAACCCTAACTCAAACCCTAACCCTAACACGAACCCTATCCCGAACCCGAACCCAAACCCTAACCCTAAACCGAACCCGAACCCTAAAACTAACCCGAATCATAACCCTAACCCGAACCCTAACCCAAACCCGAACCCTAACCCGAACCCGAACTCTAACCCTAACGCTAACCCTAACCCTAACCCGTACCCTAACCCGAACCCTAAATCAAACCCTAAACCAAACCCGAACCCTACCCGAACCCGAACCCAAACCCTAACCCTAACCCTAAACCTAACCCGAACCCTAACCCTAACCCTAACCCGAACCCGAACCCTATCCCTAGCCCTAACACCTAAACCTAAACCGAACCCTAACCCTAACCCGAACCCTAAACCTAACCCTAACCCAAACCCTAACCCGAACCCTAACCCTAAACCTAATCCTAACCCTAACCCTAAACCGAACCCGAACCCGAAACCTAACCCTAACCCTAACCCTAACCCTAACACGAACCCTAACCCTAACCCTAACCCTAACCCTAACCCCTAACCCTAACCCTAAACCTAACACTAACCCTAACCCTACAACCTAACCCTAACCCTAACCCTAACCCGAACCCTAAACCTAACACTAACCCGAACCCTAACCCTAACCCGAACCCTAACCCTGACACTAACC
>JAVLSZ010000079.1:750000-772500 GCA_032313775.1 Urocyon cinereoargenteus | reverse complement strand
CCTAAACCGAACCCAAACCCTAACACTAACCCGAATCGTAACCCTAACCCGAACCCTAACCCAAACCCGAACCCTAACCCGAACCCGAACTCTAACCCTAACGCTAACCCTAACCCTAACCCGTACCCTAACCCGAACCCAAACTCAAACCCTAACCCTAACCGGAACCCTAGCCCGAACCCGAACACAAACCCTAACCCTAAACCGAACCCGAACCCTAACACTAAACCGAACCGTAACCCTAACCCGAACCGTAACCCAAACCCGAACCCTAACCCGAACCCGAACCCTAACCCTAAACCGAACACGAATCCTAACCCTAACCCTAACCCGAACCCTAACCCTAACCTGAACCCTAACACTAACCAAAACCCTAAACCTAACCGGAACACTAACCCTAACCCTAAACCTAACTCTAACCCTGACCCGAACCGTAACCCTAACCCGAACCATAACCCTAACCCTAACCCTAAGCCTAACCCTAACCCTAACCCCTAACCCTAACCCTAACCCTAACCGTAACCCTAACCGTAAAAACTAACCCAAACCCTAACCCTAACGCTAACCCTAAACCGAACCCTAACCCTAACCCTAACCCTAACCCTAACCCGAATCCTAACCCTAACCCTAACCCTAACCCCTAACCCTAACCCGAAACCTAACCCTAACTCGAAACCTAACCCTAACCCTAACCCGAACCCTAACCCTAACCCTAACCATAACCCTAAACCGAAACCTAACCCTAAACCTAACGCTAACCCTAACCCTAAACCTAACCCTAACCCGAACCCTAAACCGAACCCTAACTCTACCCCTAACCCTAACCCTAAAACTAACCCGAACCCTAACCCTTACCCTAACCCGAACACGAACCCTAACCCTAACCCTAACCCCTAACCCTAACCCGAAACCTAACCCTAACCCGAACAATAACCCTAACCCTAACCCAAACCCTAACCCGAACCCTAACCCTAAAATGAATCCTAACCCTAACCCTAACCCTAACCCGAACCCGAACCCGAAAACTAACCCTAACCCTAACCGTAACCCTAACCCGAACCCTAACCCTAACAAGAACCCTAACCCTAAACCTAAACCTAACCCTAACCCTAACCCGAACCCTAACCCGAAACCTAACCCTAAGCCTAACCCGAACCCTAACACTAATCCTAACCCGAAACCTAACCCGAACCCTAACCCTAACCCTAAACGGAACCCTAACCCTAACCCTAACCCGAACCCTAACCCGAGCCCTAACAACCCTAACCCTAACCCTAACCCTAACCCGAACCCTAACCCTAACCCCAACGGGAACCCTAACCCTAACCCTAACCCGAACCCGAAACCTAACACCTTACCCGAATCCTAACCCTAACCCGAACCCTAACCCGACCCTAACCCTAACCCTAACCCCGAACCCGAAACCTAACCCTAAACCTAACCTTTATCCGAACCCTAACCCGAACCCTAACCCGAACCCCAACCCTAACCCGAACCCTAACCCGAACCCTAACCCTAACCCGAACCCTAACCCTAACCCTAACCCGAACCCTAACCCTAACCCTAACACTAACCCGAACCCTAACCCTAACACTAACACGACCCCTAACCCGAACCCTAACACAAACCCTAACACTAACCTTAAACCTAACCCTAACAATAACGCGAACCCTAACCCTAACCCGAACCCCAACCCTAACCCGAACCCTAACCCGAACCCTAACCCTAAACCGAACCCTAACCCTAACCCTAACCCGAACCCTAACCCTAACCCTAACCCTAACCCGAAACCTAACCCGAACCCTAACCCTAAACCTAACCCTAACCCGAACCCTAACGCTAACCCTTAACCCTAACCCGAACCCTAACCCGAACCCTAACCCGAACCCGAACCCTAACTCTAACCATAACCCTAAACCGAACCCTAAACCGAACCCTAACCCTAACCCTAACCCTAACCCGAACCCTAACCCGAACTCTAAACCAAACCCTAACCATAACCCCTAACCCTAACCCTAACCCTAAACCTAAACCTAACCCGAACCCGAACCCGAACCCTAACCCGAACCCTAACCCTAACCCTAACCCTAACCAGAACCCTAACCCGAAACCGAACCCTAACCCGAACCCAAACTCTAACCCTAACCCTAACCCTAACCCGTACACTAACCCGAAACCTAACTCAAACCCTAAACCTAACCCGAACCCTATCCGGAACCCGAACCCAAACCCTAACCCTAAACCGAACCCGAACCCTAACACTAACCCGAATCGTAACCCTAACCCGAACCCTAACCCAAACCCGAACCCTAACCCGAACCCGAATTCTAACCCTAACGCTAACCCTAACCCTAACCCGTACCCTAACCCGAACCCTAACTCAAACCTTAACCCTAACCGGAACCCTAGCCCGAACCCGAACACAAACCCTAACCTTAAACCGAACCCGAACCCTAACACTAAATCGAACCGTAACCCTAACCCGAACCCTAACCCAAACCCGAACCCTAACCCGAACCCGAACCCTAACCCTAACTCGAACACGAATCCTAACCCTAACCCTAACCCGAACCCTAACCCTAACCTGAACCCTAACACTAACCAAAACCCTAAACCTAACCGGAACACTAACCCTAACCCTAAACCTAACTCTAACCCTGACCCGAACCCTAACTCTAACCCGAACCCTAACCCTAACCCTAAACCTAACCCTAACCCTAAACCCTAACCCTAACCCTAACCCTAACCGTAACCCTAACCCTAAAACCTAACCCTAACACTAACCCTAACGCTAACCCTAAACCGAACCCTAACCCTAACCCTAACCCTAACCCGAATCCTAACCCTAACCCTAACCCTAAACCTAACCCCTTACCCTAACCCGAACCCTAACCCTAACTCGAACCCTAACCCTAACCCTAACCCGAACCCTAACCCTAACCCTAACCATAACCCTAAACCGAAACCTAACCCTAAACCTAACGCTAACCCTAACCCTAAACCTAACCCTAACCCGAACCCTAACCCGAACCCTAACTCTACCCCTAACCCTAAACCTAAACCTAACCCGAACCCTAACCCTAACCCTAACCCGAACCCGAACCCTAACCCTAACCCTAACCCCTAACCCTAACCCGAAACCTAACCCTAACCCGAACAATAACCCTAAACCTAACCCAAACCCTAACCCGAACCCTAACCCTAAAATTAATCCTAACCCTAACCCTAACTCTAACCCGAACCCGAACCCGAAAACTAACCCTAACCCTAACCCTAAACCGAACCCTAAACCTAACCCTAACCCGAACCCGAACACTAACCCGAACCTTAACCCTAACCCTAACCCGAACCCTAACCCTAACCCTAAACCGATCCCTAACCCTAACCCAAACGCTAACCCGAACCCTAACCCTAAACCTAAGCCTATCCCAAACCCTAACCCTAAACCTAACCCGAACCCGAACCCGAAACCTAACCCTAACCCTAACCCTAAACCTAACCCTAAACCGAACCCTATCCCTAAACCTAACCCGAACCCGAAACCTAACCCGAACCCTAACCCTAACCCTAACCCGATCCCTAAACCTAACCCTTACCCTAACCCGAACCCTAACCCGAACCCGAACCAGAACCCTAACCCGAACCCTAAACCAAACCCTAACCCGAAACCTAACCCGAAACCTAACCCGAACCCTAACCCTAACCCTAACCCGAACCCTAACCCGAATCCTAACCCTAACCCTAACCCGAACCCTAACCCGAGCCCTAACCCGAACCCTAACCTTAACCCTAACCCGAACCCTAACCCTAACCCTAACCCTAACCCGAACCCTAACCCTAACCCTATACCTAACCCTAACTCTAACCCTAACCCGAACCCTAACCCCTACCCTAACCTGAACCCTAACCCCTAACCCTAACCCGAAACCGAACCCTAACCCGAACCCGAACCGTAACCCGAACCCGAACCCTAACCCTAACCCGAACCCGAACCCGAACCCTAACCCTAACCCTAACCCTAACCCGAACCCGAACCCTAACCCTAACCCTAACCCTAACCCCTAACACTAACCCTAACCCTAACCGTAACCCTAACACTAAAACCTAACCCTAACCCTAACCCTAACGCTTACCCTAACCCAAACCCTAACCCGAACCCTAACCCTAACCCTAACCCGAACCCTAACCCTAACCCTAACTCTAAACCTAACCCTAACCCTAACCCTACCCCTAACCCCTAACCCTAACCCTAACCCGAACCTTAACCCTAACCCTAACCCTAACCCTAACCCGAACTCTAACCCTAACCGTAACCCTAAACCTAACCCTAACCCGAACCCTAACCCTAACCCGAAACCTAACCCTAACCCTAACCCTAACCCGAACCCGAACCCTAAACCGAACCCTAACCCTAACCCTAATCCGAACCCTAACACTAACCCTAACCCGAACGCTAACCCTAACCCTAAACCTAATCTGAAAACTAACCCTAACCCTAAACCTAACCCTAACCCTTACCCTAACCCTAACCCTAACCCAAACCCTAACCCGAACCCGAACCCTAACCCGAACGCTAACCTTAACCCTAACCCTAACCCGAACCCTAACGCTAACCCTTAACCCTAACCCGAACCCTAAACCGAACCCTAACACGAACCCGAACCCTAACCATAACCCTAAACCTAAACCGAAACCTAACCCGAAACCTAACCCTAAACCTAACCCTAACCCGAACCCTAACGCTAACCCTTAACCCTAACCCAAACCCTAAACCGAACACTAACCCTAACCCTAACCCTAACCTGAACCCTAAACCGAACTCTAACCCGAACGCTAACCCTAACCCCTAACCCTAACCCGAAACCTAAACCTAACCCGAAACCGAACCCTAAACCTAACCCGAACCCTAACCCTAACCCTAACCCTAACCCGAACCCTAACCCGAACCCGAACCCTAACCCGATCCCGAAATCTAACACTAACCCTAACCCTAACCCGTACACCAACCCGAACCCTAACTCAAACCCTAACCATAACCCGAACCCTATCCCGAACCCGAACCCAAACCCTAACCCTAAACCGAACCCGAACCCTAAAACTAACACTAACCCTAACCCTACAACCTAACCCTAACCCTAACCCGAACCCTAACCCTAACACTAACCCGAACCCTAACCCTAACCCGAACCCTAACCCTAACACTAACCCGAACCCTAAACCTAACCCTAACCCTAACCCGAACGCTAACCCGAAAACTAACCCTAACCCTAACCCTAACCGTAACCCTAAACCGAACCCTAACCCTAACCCTAACCCGAACCCGAACCCTAACCCGAACCCTAACCCTAACCCTAACCCGAACCCTTACCCTAACCCGAACCCGAACCCTAACCCTAACCCTTCCCTAACCCGAAACCTAACCCTAACACGAACCCTAACCCTAAACCTAAACCTCACCCTAACCCTAACCCGAACCCTAACCCGAATCCTAACCCTAACCCTAACCCGAACCCTAACACTAATCCTAACCCGAAACCTAACCCGAACCCTAACCCTAACCCTAAACGGAAACCTAACCCTAACCCTAACCCGAACCCTAACCCGAGCCCTAACCCTAACCCTAACCCTAACCCTAACCCGAACCCTAACCCTAACCCTAACCGGAACCCTAACCCTAACCATAACCCGAACCCGAACCCTAACACCTTACCCGAATCCTAACCCTAACCCGAACCCTAACCCGAACCCTAACCCTAACCCTAACCCCGAACCCGAACCCTAACCCTAAACCTAACCGTAATCCGAACCCTAACGCGAACCCTAACCCAAACCCCAACCCTAACCCGAACCCTAAACCGAACCCTAACCCTAACCCGAACCCTAACCCTAACCCGAACCCTAACCCTAACCCTAACCCTAACCCGAACCCTAACCCTAACACTAACCCGACCCCTAACCCGAACCCTAACACGAACCCTAACCCTAACCTTAAACCTAACCCTAACAATAACGCGAACCCTCACCCTACCCTAACTCTACCCTAACCCTAACACTAACCCGAACCCTAACCCTAAACCGAACCCTAACCCTAAACCTAACCCGAACCCTAACCCTAACCCAAACCCTAACCCTAACCCTAACCCTAAACCTAACCCGAACCCTAACCCTAACCCTAACTCTAAACCTAACCCTAACCCTAACCCTAACCCTAACCCGAACCCTAACCCGAACCCGAAACTGAACCCTAACCGTAACCCTAACCCTAACCCGAACCCTAACCCGAACCCTAACCCTAACCCTAACCCGAACCGTAACCCGAACGCTGACCCTAACCCTACCCCGAACCCTAACCCTAACCCTAAACCGAACCCTAACCCGAACCTTAACCCTAACCCTAACCCTAATCCTAACCCGAACCCTAACCCTAACCAGAAACCTAGACCTAACCCTAACCAGAACCGGAACCCTAACCTGAACCCTAACCCTAAACCTAACCCGAACCCGAACCCTAACACTAACCCTAACCCTAACCCTAACCCGAACCTTAACCCTAACCCTAACCCTAACCCTAACCCTAACCCTAACCCGAACTCTAACCCTAACCGTAAACCTAACCATAACCCTAACCCGAACCCTAACCCTAACCCGAAACCTAAACCTAACCCTAACCCTAAACCGAACCCGAACCCTAACCCGAACCCTAACCCTAACCCTAATCCGAACCCTAACCCTAACCCTAACCCGAACGCTAACCCTAACCCTAAACCTAATCTGAAAACTAACCCTAACCCTAAACCTAACACTAACCCTTACCCTAACCCTAACCCTAACCCGAAACCTAACCCGAACCCGAACCCTAAACCTAACCCTAACCCGAACCCGAACCCCAACCCGAACCCTAACCTTAACCCTAACCCTAACCCGAACCCTAACGCTAACCCTTAACCCTAACCCGAACACTAAACCGAACCCTAACACGAACCCGAACCCTAACCATAAGGCTAAACCTAAACCGAAACCTAACCCGAACCCTAACCCTAACCCTAACCCTAACCCGAACACTAACGCTAACCCTTAACCCTAACCCAAACCCTAAACCGAACACTAACCCTAACCCTAACCCTAACCTGAACCCTAACCCGAACTCTAACCCGAACGCTAACCCTAACCCCTAACCCTAACCCTAACCCGAAACCTAAACCTAACCCGAAACCGAACCCTAACCCTAACCCGAACCCTAACCCTAACCCTAACCCTAACCCGAACCCTAACCCGAACCCGAACCCTAACCCGAACCCGAAATCTAACACTAACCCTAACCCTAACCCGTACACTAACCCGAACCCTAACTCAAACCCTAACCCTAACACGAACCCTATCCCGAACCCGAACCCAAACCTTACCCCTAAACCGAACCCGAACCCTAAAACTAACCCGAATTGTAACCCTAACCCGAACCCTAACCCAAACCCGAACCCGAACTCTAACCCTAACGCTAACCCTAACCCTAACCCGTACCCTAACCCGAACCCTAACACAAACCCTAAACCAAACCCGAACCCTACCCGAACCCGAACCCAAACCCTAACCCTAAACCGAACCCGAAACCTAACACTACCCGAACCGTAACCCTAACCCGAACCCTAACCCAAACCCGAACCCTAACCCGAACCCGAACCCTAACCCTAACACGAACACGAATCCTAACCCTAACCCTAACCCGAACCCTAAACCTAACCCGAACCCTAACCCTAACCCTAACCCTAACCCTAACCCTAACCCTAACCCTAAAACCTAACCCTAACCCTAACCCTAACGCTAACCCTAACCCTAACCCGTAACCGAACCCGAACCCGAACCCTAACTCTAACCCGAACCCTAACTCTAACCCTAACCCTAACCCTAAACCTAACCCGAACCCTAACCCTAACCCTAACCCGAACCCGAACACTAACCCTAACACTAACCCCTAACCCTAACCCGAACCCTAACACTAACCCGAACCCGAACCCGAAACTTAACCCTAACCCTAACCCTAACCCTAACCCTAACCCTAACCCTAAACCGAACCCTAACCCTAACCCTAACCCGAACCCGAACCCTAACACGAACCCTAACCCTAACCCGAACCCTAACCCTAACCCTAACCAGAACCCTAACCCTAACCCAAACCCTAACCCGAACCCTAACCCTAAACCTAAGCCTAACCCAAAACCTAACCCTAACCCTAACCCTAACCCTAACCCGAACCCTAACCCCTACCCTAACGTGAACCCTAACCCCTAACCCTAACCCGAACCCGAACCCTAACCCGAACCCGAACCCTAACCCGAACCCGAACCCTAACCCTAACCCGAACCCGAACCCTAACCCTAACCCTAACTCGAACCCTAACCCTAAACCTAACCCTAACCCTAACCCGAACCCTAATCCTAACCCTAACTCTAACCCTAACCATAACCCTAACCCGAACCCTAACCCTAACCCGAACCCTAAACCGAACCCTAACACTAACCCTAACCCTAACCCGAACCCGAACCCTAACCCTAACCCGAATCCTAACCCTAACCCTAACCCTAAGCCTAACACGAACCCTAACCCTAATCCTGACCCTAACCCTAACCGGAACCCTAACCTTAACCCTCACCCGAACCCTAACCCTAACCCTAACCCGAACCCGAACCCTAAACCGAACCCTAACCCTAACCCTAACCCGAACCCTAACACTAATCCTAACCCGAAACCTAACCTGAACCCTAACCCTAAACCTAAACGGAACCCTAAACCTAACCCTAACACAAACACTAACCCGAGCCCTAACCCTAACCCTAACCCTAACCCTAACCCGAACCCTAACCCTACCCTAAACGGAACCCTAACCCTAACCCTAACCCGAACCCGAACCCTAACACCTTACCCGATCCTAACCCTAACCCGAACCCTAACCCGAACCCTAACCCTAACTCTAACCCCGAACCCGAACCCTAACCCTAAACCTAACCCTAATCCGAACCCTAACCCGAACGCTAACCCGAACCCCAACCCTAACCCGAACCCTAACACGAACCCTAACCCTAACCCGAACCCTAACCCTAACCCTAACCCGAACCCTAACCGTAACCCTAACCCTAACCCGAACCCTAACCCTAACACTAACCCGAACCCTAACACGAACCCTAACACGAACCCTAACCCTAATCTTAAACTTAACCCTAACAATAACGCGAACCCTAACCCTAACCCTAACTCTAACCCTAACCCTAACACTAACCCGAACCCTAAACCTAACCCGAACCCTAACCCTAACCCTAACCCTAAACCTAACCCGAACCCTAACCCTAACCCAAACCCTAACCCTAACCCTAACCCTAACCCTAACCCGAACCCTAACCCTAACCCTAACTCTAACCCTAACCCTAACCCTAACCCTAACCCTAACCCGAACCCTAACCCGAACCCGAAACTGAACCCTAACCATAACCCTAACCCTAACCTGAACCCTAACCCGAACCCTAACCCTAACCCTAACCCGAACCGTAACCCGAACGCTGACCCTAACCCTACCCCGAACCCTAACCCTAAACCTAAATCGAACCCTAACCCGAACCTTAACCCTAACCCTAACTCTAACCCTAATCCTAACCCGAACCCTAACCCTAACCCTAACCCGAACCCTAGCCCTAACCCTAACCAGAACCGGAACCCTAACCTGAACCCTAACACTAAACCTAACCCGAACCCGAACCCTAACACTAACCCTAACCCTAACCCTAACCCTAACCCGAACCTTAACCCTAACCCTAACCCTAACCCTAACCCGAACTCTAACCCTAACCGTAACCCTAACCCTAACCCTAACCCGAACCCTAAACCTAACCCGAAAGCTAACCCTAACCCTAACCCTAACCCGAAATCGAACCCTAACCCGAACCCTAACCCTAACCCTAATCCGAACCCTAACCCTAACCCTAACCCGAACACAACCCTAACCCTAACCCTAATCTGAAAACTAACCCTAACCCTAAACCTAACCCTAACCCTTACCCTAACCCTCACCCTAACCCGAGCCCTAACCCGAACCTGAACCCTAACCCTAACCCTAACCCGAACCCTAACCCGAACCCTAACCTTAACCCTAACACTAACCCGAAACCTAACCCGAACCCCAACCCTAACCATAACCCTAACCCTAACCCGAACCCTAACCCGAACCCTAACGCTAACCCTAACCCTAACCCGAACCCTAACGCTAACCCTTAAACCTAACCCGAACCCTAAACCGAACCCTAACCCTAACACTAACCCTAACCCGAACCCTAACCCGAACTCTAACCCGAACGCTAAACCTAAACCCTAACCCTAACCCTAACCCGAAACCTAAACCTCACCCGAACTCGAACCCTAACACTAAACCGAACCCTAACCCTAACCCTAACCCAAAACCGAACCCTAACCCGAACCCGAACTCTAACCCTAACCCTAACACTAACCCGTACACTAAACCGAAACCTAACTCAAACCGTAACCCTAACCCGAACCCTATCCCGAACCCGAACCCAAACCCTAACCCTAAACCGAACCAGAACCCTAAACCGAACCCTAACCCTAACCCTAACCCTATCCCGAACCCTAACCCGAACCCGACCAGAACCCTAACCCAAAGCCTAACCCTAACCCTAACCCGAACCCTAACCCGAAACCTAACCCGAACCCTAACCCTAATCCTAACCCGAACCCTAACCCGAACCCTAACCCTAACCTTAACCCGAACCGTAACCCGAACCGTAACCCGAGCCCTAACCCGAACCCTAACCTTAACCCTAACCCGAACCCTAACCCTAACCGAAACCCTAAACCGAACCCTAACCCTAACCCTAACCCGAACCCTAACCCGAACCCTAACCCTAACCCTAACCCGAACCCTAACCCGAACCCTAACCCGAACCCTAACCTTAACCCTAACCCGAACCCTAACCCTAACCCTAACCCTAACCCGAACCCTAAACCTAACCCTATCCCTAACCCTAACTCTAACCCTAACCCGAACCCTAACCCCTACCCTAACCTGAACCCTAACCCCTAACCCTAACCCAAACCCGAACCCGAACCCTAACCCGAACCCGAACCCTAAACCTAACCGGAACCCTAACCCTAACCCGAACCCGAAACCGAACCCTAAACCTAACCCTAACCCGAACCCTAACCCTAACCCTAACCCTAACCCTAACCCGAACCCTAAACCTAACCCGAACCCTAACCCGAAACGTAACCCTAACACTAACCCTAACCCTAACCCGAACCCTAACCCTAACCCGAACCCAGCCCTAACCCTAACCCTAAGCCTAACACGAACCCTATCCCTAACCCTAACCCGAACACGAAACCTAACCTTAACCCTCATCCGAACCCTAACCCTAACCCGAACACTACCCTAAGTCTCACTCTCACCCTAACCCCTAACACCAACCCTAACCCTAACACTAACCCGAACCCTAAAACCTAACCCTAACCCTAACCCTAACCCTACCCTAACCCGAACCCTAACCCTAACCCTAACCCTAAACCTAACCCTAACCCGAACCCTAACCCTAACCCGAACACTAACCCTCACCATAACCCTAAGCCTAACCCGAACCCTAACCCTAACCCTAACACTAACCCTAACCCTAACCCGAACCCTAAACTTAACCCTATCCCCAACCCTAACCCTAACCCGAACACTAACCCTAACCCTAACCCTAACCCCTAACCCTAACCCTAACCCTGAACTTAACCCTAAAACCTAACCCTAACCCTAACCCTAACCCTAACCCTAACACGAACCCTAACCCTAACACTAACCCGAACCCAAACCCTAACCAGAACCCTAACCCTAACCCTAACCCTAAACCTAACCCGAACCCTAACCCTAACCCTAAACGGAACACTAAACCTAACCCTAACCCAAACCCTAACCCGAGCCCTAACCCTAACCCTAACCCTAACCCGAACCCTAACCCTAACCCTAAACGGAACCCTAACCCTAACCCTAACCCGAACCCGAACCCTAACACCTTACCCGAATCCTAACCCTAACCCGAACCCTAACCCGAACCCTAACCCTAACCCTAACCCCGAACCCGAACCCTAAACCTAACCCTAATCCGAACCCTAACCCGAACGCTAACCCGAACCCCAACCCTAACCCGAACCCTAACCCGAACCCTAACCCTAACCCGAACCCTAACCCTAACCCTAACCCGAACCCTAACCCTAACCCTAACCCTAACCCGAACCCTAACCCTAACACTAACCCGACCCCTAACACGAACCCTAACACGAACCCTAACCCTAATCTTAAACCTAACCCTAACAATAACGCGAACCCTAACCCTAACCCTAACTCTAACCCTAACCCTAACGCTAACCCGAACCCTAACCCTAACCCGAACACTAACCCTAACCCTAACCCGAACCCTAACACTAATCCTAACCCGAAACCTAACCTGAACCCTAACCCTAAACCTAAACGGAACCCTAAACCTAACCCTAACACAAACACTAACCCGAGCCCTAACCCTAACCCTAACCCTAACCCTAACCCGAACCCTAACCCTAACCCTAAACGGAACCCTAACCCTAACCCTAACCCGAACCCGAACCCTAACACCTTACCCGATCCTAACCCTAACCCGAACCCTAACCCGAACCCTAACCCTAACTCTAACCCCGAACCCGAACCCTAACCCTAAACCTAACCCTAATCCGAACCCTAACCCGAACGCTAACCCGAACCCCAACCCTAACCCGAACCCTAAAACGAACCCTAACCCTAACCCGAACCCTAACCCTAACCCTAACCCGAACCCTAACCGTAACCCTAACCCTAACCCGAACCCTAACCCTAACACTAACCCGAACCCTAAAACGAACCCTAACACGAACCCTAACCCTAATCTTAAACTTAACCCTAACAATAACGCGAACCCTAACCCTAACCCTAACTCTAACCCTAACCCTAACGCTAACCCGAACCCTAAACCTAACCCGAACCCTAACCCTAACCCTAACCCTAAACCTAACCCGAACCCTAACCCTAACCCAAACCCTAACCCTAACCCTAACCCTAACCCTAACCCGAACCCTAACCCTAACCCTAACTCTAACCCTAACCCTAACCCTAACCCTAACCCTAACCCGAACCCTAACCCGAACCCGAAACTGAACCCTAACCATAACCCTAACCCTAACCTGAACCCTAACCCGAACCCTAACCCTAACCCTAACCCGAACCGTAACCCGAACGCTGACCCTAACCCTACCCCGAACCCTAACCCTAAACCTAAACCGAACCCTAACCCGAACCTTAACCCTAACCCTAACTCTAACCCTAATCCTAACCCGAACCCTAACCCTAACCCGAACCCGAACCCTAGCCCTAACCCTAACCAGAACCGGAACCCTAACCTGAACCCTAACACTAAACCTAACCCGAACCCGAACCCTAACACTAACCCTAACCCTAACCCTAACCCTAACCCGAACCTTAACCCTAACCCTAACCCTAACCCTAACCCGAACTCTAACCCTAACCGTAACCCTAACCCTAACCCTAACCCGAACCCTAAACCTAACCCGAAAGCTAACCCTAACCCTAACCCTAACCCGAAATCGAACCCTAACCCGAACCCTAACCCTAACCCTAATCCGAAACCTAACCCTAACCCTAACCCGAACACAACCCTAACCCTAACCCTAATCTGAAAACTAACCCTAACCCTAAACCTAACCCTAACCCTTACCCTAACCCTCACCCTAACCCGAGCCCTAACCCGAACCTGAACCCTAACCCTAACCCTAACCCGAACCCTAACCCGAACCCTAACCTTAACCCTAACCCTAACCCGAAACCTAACCCGAACCCCAACCCTAACCATAACCCTAACCCTAACCCGAACCCTAACCCGAACCCTAACGCTAACCCTAACCCTAACCCGAACCCTAACGCTAACCCTTAAACCTAACCCGAACCCTAAACCGAACCCTAACCCTAACACTAACCCTAACCCGAACCCTAACCCGAACTCTAACCCGAACGCTAAACCTAAACCCTAACCCTAACCCTAACCCGAAACCTAAACCTCACCCGAACTCGAACCCTAACACTAAACCGAACCCTAACCCTAACCCTAACCCAAAACCGAACCCTAACCCGAACCCGAACTCTAACCCTAACCCTAACACTAACCCGTACACTAAACCGAAACCTAACTCAAACCGTAACCCTAACCCGAACCCTATCCCGAACCCGAACCCAAACCCTAACCCTAAACCGAACCAGAACCCTAACCCGAACCCTAACCCTAACCCTAACCCTATCCCGAACCCTAACCCGAACCCGACCAGAACCCTAACCCAAAGCCTAACCCTAACCCTAACCCGAACCCTAACCCGAAACCTAACCCGAACCCTAACCCTAATCCTAACCCGAACCCTAACCCGAACCCTAACCCTAACCTTAACCCGAACCGTAACCCGAACCGTAACCCGAACCCTAACCCGAACCCTAACCTTAACCCTAACCCGAACCCTAACCCTAACCGAAACCCTAAACCGAACCCTAACCCTAACCCTAACCCGAACCCTAACCCGAACCCTAACCCTAACCCTAACCCGAACCCTAACCCGAACCCTAACCCGAACCCTAACCTTAACCCTAACCCGAACCCTAACCCTAACCCTAACCCTAACCCTAACCCGAACCCTAAACCTAACCCTATCCCTAACCCTAAATCTAACCCTAACCCGAACCCTAACCCCTACCCTAACCTGAACCCTAACCCCTAACCCTAACCCAAACCCGAACCCGAACCCTAACCCGAACCCGAACCCTAAACCTAACCGGAACCCTAACCCTAACCCGAACCCGAAACCGAACCCTAACCCTAACCCTAACCCGAACCCTAACCCTAACCCTAACCCTAACCCTAACCCGAACCCTAAACCTAACCCGAACCCTAACCCGAAACGTAACCCTAACACTAACCCTAACCCTAACCCGAACCCTAACCCTAACCCGAACCCAGCCCTAACCCTAACCCTAAGCCTAACACGAACCCTATCCCTAACCCTAACCCGAACACGAAACCTAACCTTAACCCTCATCCGAACCCTAACCCTAACCCGAACACTACCCTAAGTCTCACTCTCACCCTAACCCCTAACACCAACCCTAACCCTAACACTAACCCGAACCCTAAAACCTAACCCTAACCCTAACCCTAACCCTACCCTAACCCGAACCCTAACCCTAACCCTAACCCTAAACCTAACCCTAACCCGAACCCTAACCCTAACCCGAACACTAACCCTCACCCTAACCCTAAGCCTAACCCGAACCCTAACCCTAACCCTAACACTAACCCTAACCCTAACCCGAACCCTAAACTTAACCCTATTCCCAACCCTAACCCTAACCCGAACACTAACCCTAACCCTAACCCTAACCCCTAACCCTAACCCTAACCCTAAACTTAACCCTAAAACCTAACCCTAACCCTAACCCTAACCCTAACCCTAACACGAACCCTAACCCTAACACTAACCCGAACCCAAACCCTAACCAGAACCCTAACCCTAAACCTAACCCTAAACCTAACCCGAACCCTAACCCTAACCCTAAACGGAACACTAAACCTAACCCTAACCCAAACCCTAACCCGAGCCCTAACCCTAACCCTAACCCTAACCCGAACCCTAACCCTAACCCTAAACGGAACCCTAACCCTAACCCTAACCCGAACCCGAACCCTAACACCTTACCCGAATCCTAACCCTAACCCGAACCCTAACCCGAACCCTAACCCTAACCCTAACCCCGAACCCGAACCCTAAACCTAACCCTAATCCGAACCCTAACCCGAACGCTAACCCGAACCCCAACCCTAACCCGAACCCTAACCCGAACCCTAACCCTAACCCGAACCCTAACCCTAACCCTAACCCGAACCCTAACCCTAACCCTAACCCTAACCCGAACCCTAACCCTAACACTAACCCGACCCCTAACACGAACCCTAACACGAACCCTAACCCTAATCTTAAACCTAACCCTAACAATAACGCGAACCCTAACCCTAACCCTAACTCTAACCCTAACCCTAACGCTAACCCGAACCCTAACCCTAACCCGAACACTAACCCTAACCCTAACCCTAAACCTAACCCGAACCCTAACCCTAACCCAAACCCTAACCCTAACCCTAACACTAACCCTAACCCAAACCCTAACCCTAACCCTAAATCTAACCCTAACCCTAACCCTAACCCTAACCCTAAACCTAACCCTAACCCGAACCCTAACCCGAACCCGAAACTGAACCCTAACCGTAACCCCAACCATAACCCGAACCCTAACCCGAACCCTAACCCTAACCCTAACCCGAACCGTAACCCGAACGCTGACCCTAACCCTACCCCGAACCCTAACCCTAAACCTAAACCGAACCCTAACCCGAACCTTAACCCTAACCCTAACTCTAACCCTAATCCTAACCCAAACCCTAACCCTAACCCTAACCCGAACCCTAGCCCTAACCCTAACCAGAACCGGAACCCTAACCTGAACCCTAACCCTAAACCTAACCTGAACACGAACCCTAACACTAACCCTAACCCTAACCCTAACCCTAACCCTAACCCGAACTCTAACCCTAACCGTAACACTAACCCTAACCCTAACCCGAAACCTAACCCTAACCCGAAACCTAACCCTAACCCTAACCCTAACCCGAACCCGAACCCTAACCCGAACCCTAACCCTAACCCTAATCCGAACCCTAACCCTAACCCTAACCCGAACACAACCCTAACCCTAACCCTAATCTGAAAACTAACCCTAACCCTAAACCTAACCCTAACCCTAACCCTTACCCTAATCCTAACCCTAACCCAAACCCTAACCCGAACCTGAACCCTAACCCTAACCCTAACCCGAACCCTAACCCGAACCCTAACCTTAACCCTAACCCTAACCCGAACACTCATGCTAACCCTTAACCCTAACCCGAACCCTAACCCGAACCCCAACCCAACCATAACCCTAACCCTAACCCGAACCCTAACCCGAACCCTAACGCTAACCCTAACCCTAACCCGAACCCTAACGTTAACCCTTAACCCTAACCCGAACCCTAAACCGAAGCCTAACCCTAACACTAACCCTAACCCGAACCCTAACCCGAACTCTAACCCGAATGCTAACCCTAACCCCTAACCCTAACCCTAACCCGAAACCTAAACCTAACCCAAACCCGAACCCTAACACTAAACCGAACCCTAAACCTAACCCTAACCCAAACCCGAACCCTAACCCGAACCCGAACCCTAACCCGAACCCGAACTCTAACCCTAGCCCTAACACTAACCCGTACACTAAACCGAATCCTAACTCAAACCCTAACCCTAACCCGAACCCTATCCCGAACCCGAACCCAAACCCTAACCCTAAACCGAACCAGAACCCTAACCCGAACCCTAACCCTAACCCTAACCCTAACCCGAACCCTAAACCAAACCCGAACCAGAACCCTAACCCAAACCCTAACCCTAACCCTAACCCGAACCCTAACCCGAACCCTAACCCGAACCCTAACCCTAACCCTAACCTGAACCCTAACCCGAACCCTAACCCTAACCCTAACCCGAACCCTAACCCGAACCCTAACCCGAACTCTAACCTTAACCCTAACCCGAACCCTAACCCTAACCGAAACCCTAAACCGAACCCTAACGCTAACCCTAACCCGAAACCTAACCCGAACCCTAACCCTAACCCTAACCCGAACCCTAACCCGAACCCTAACCCGAACCCTAACCTTAACCCAAACCCGAACCCTAACCCTAACCCTAACCCTAACCCTAACCCGAACCCTAACCCTAACCCTATCCCTAACCCTAACTCTAACCCTAACCCGAACCCTAACCCCTACCCTAACCTGAACCCTAACCCCTAACCCTATCCCGAACCCGAACCCTAACCCGAACCCGAACCCTAACCCGAACCGGAACCCTAACCCTAACCAGAACCCAAAACCGAACCCTAACCCTAACCCTAACCCGAACCCTAACCCTAACCCTAACCCTAACCCTAACCCTAACCCGAACCCTAAACCTAACCCGAACCCTAACCCGAAACCTAACCCTAACACTAAACCTAACCCTAACCCGAACCCTAACCCTAACCCGAACTCAGCCCTAACCCTAACCCTAAGCCTAACACGAACCCTAACCCTAACCCTAACCCGAACCCGAACCCTAACCTTAACCCTCATCCGAACCCTAACCCTAACCCGAACACTACCCTAAGTCTCACCCTCACCCTAACCCCTAACCCCAACCCTAACCCTAACACTAACCCGAACCCTAAAACCTAACCCTAACCCTAACCCTAACCCTACCCTAACCCGAACCCTAACCCTAACCCTAACCCTAAACCTAACCCTAACCCGAACCCTAACCCTAACCCGAACACTAACCCTCACCCTAACTCTAAGCCTAACCCGAACCCTAACACTAACCCTAACACTAACCCTAACCCTAACCCGAACCCTAAACTTAACCCTATCCCGAACCCTAACCCTAACCCGAACACTAACCCTAACCCTAACCCTAACCCCTAACCCTAACCCTAACCCTAAACTTAACCCTAAAACCTAACCCTAACCCTAACCCTAACACGAACCCTAACCCTAACACAAACCGAAACCAAAACCTAACCAGAACCCTAACCCTAACCCTAACCCGCACCCAAACCCTAACCCTAACCCGAACCCTAACCCAAACCCTAACCTGAACCCTAACCCGAACCCGAACCCTAACCCTAACCCGAACCCTAACCCGAACCCTAACCCGACACTAACCCTAACGCTAAACCTAACCCTATCCCGAACCTTAACCCTAACACTAACGGGAAACCTAACCCCTAACCCTAACCCGAACCCGAACCCTAACCCGAACCCGAACCCTAACCCTAACCCGAAACCGAACCCTAACCCTAACCCGAACCCGAACACAAACCCTAACCCTAACCCTAACCCGAAAACTAACCCTAACCCTAACCCTAACGCTAACCCGAACCTAACCCGAACCCGAACACAAACCCTAACCCTAAACGGAACCCGAAACCTAACACTAACCCCAACCGTAACCCTAACCCGAACCCTTAACCCAAATTCGAACCCTAACCGAACCCGAACCCTAACCCTAACCCGAACACGAATCCTAACCCTGACCCTAACCCTAACCCTAAACCTACCCCAAACCCTAACCCTAACCCTAACACTAACCCTAACCCGAACCCTAACTGGAACACTAAACCTAACCCTAAACCTAACCCTAACCCTGACTCGAACCCTAAACCTAACCCGAACCCTAACCCTAACCCTAACACCTAACACTAACCCTAACCCTAACCGTAACCCTAACACTAAAACCTACCCCTAACCCTAACCCTAACGCTTACCCTAAACCGAACCCTAACCCTAACCCTAACCATAACCCTAACCCTAACCGGAACCCTAACACTAACCCTAACCCTAACCCTAACCCCTAACCCTAACCCGAACACTAACCCTAACTCGAACCCTAACACTAAACCTAACCCGACCCCTAACCCTAACCCTAACCCTAACCCTAACCCGAATCCTAACCCTAAACCTAAAGCTAACCCTAACCCTAACACTAACCCGAACCCTAACCCGAACCCTAAATCTAACCCTAACCCTAACCATAAACCTAACCCGAACCCTAACCCTAACCCTAACCCGAACCCGAACCCTAATCCTAACCCTAACACCTAAACCTAACCCGAAACCTAACCCTAACCCGAACCCTAAACCTAACCCTAACCCAAACCCTAACCCGTACCCTAACCCTAAACCTAATCCTAACCCTAACCCTAAACCGAACCCGAACCCGAAACCTAACCCTAACCCTAACCCTCACCCTAACCCTAACCCGAACCCTAACCCTAACCCTAACACTAACCCTAACCCCTAACCCTAACCCTAAACCTAACACTAACCCTAACACTACAACCTAACCCTAACCCTAACCCTAAACCGAACCCTAACCCTAACACTAACCCGAACCCTAACCCTAACCCGAACCCTAACCCTAACACTAACCCGAACCCTAACCCTAACCGAAACCCTAAACCGAACCCTAACGCTAACCCTAACCCGAACCCTAACACGAACCCTAACCCTAACCCTAACCCGAACCCTAACCCGAACCCTAACCCGAACCCTAACCTTAACCCAAAACCAAACCCTAACCCTAACCCTAACCCTAACCCTAACCCGAACCCTAACCCTAACCCTATCCCTAACCCTAACTCTAACCCTAACCCGAACCCTAACCCCTACCCTAACCTGAACCCTAACCCCTAACCCTAACCCGAACCCGAACCCTAACCCGAACCCGAACCCTAACCCGAACCGGAACCCTAACCCTAACCCGAACCCAAAACCGAACCCTAACCCTAACCCTAACCCGAACCCTAACCCTAACCCTAACCCTAACCCTAAACCGAACCCTAAACCTAACCCGAACCCTAACCCGAAACCTAACCCTAACACTAACCCTAACCCTAACCCGAACCCTAACCCTAACCCGAACCCAGCCCTAACCCTAACCCTAAGCCTAACACGAACCCTAACCCTAACCCTAACCCGAACCCGAACCCTAACCTTAACCCTCATCCGAACCCTAACCCTAACCCGAACACTACCCTAAGTCTCACCCTCACCCTAACCCCTAACCCCAACCCTAACCCTAACACTAACCCGAACGCTAAAACCTAACCCTAACCCTAACCATAACCCTACCCTAACCCGAACCCTAACCCTAACCCTAACCCTAAACCTAACCCTAACCCGAACCCTAAACCTAACCCGAACACTAACCCTCACCCTAACCCTAAGCCTAACCCGAACCCTAACACTAACCCTAACACTAACCCTAACCCTAACCCGAACCCTAAACTTAACCCTATCCCGAACCCTAACCCTAACCCGAACACTAACCCTAACCCTAACCCTAACCCCTAACCCTAACCCTAACCCTAAACTTAACCCTAAAACCTAACCCTAACCCTAACCCTAACCCTAACACGAACCCTAACCCTAACACAAACCGAACCCAAAACCTAACCAGAACCCTAACCCTAACCCTAACCCACACCCAAACCCTAACCCTAACCCGAACCCTAACCCGAACCCTAACCTGAACCCTAACCCGAACCCGAACCCTAACCCTAACCCGAACCCTAACCCGAACCCTAACCCGACACTAACCCTAACGCTAAACCTAACCCTAACCCGAACCTTAACCCTAACACTAACGGGAAACCTAACCCCTAACCCTAACTCGAACCCGAACCCTAACCCGAACCCGAACCCTAACCCTAACCCGAAACCGAACCCTAACCCTAACCCGAACCCGAACACGATCCCTAACCCTAACCCTAACCCGAAAACTAACCCTAACCCTAACCCTAACGCTAACCCGAACCTAACCCGAACCCGAACCCAAACCCTAACCCTAAACCGAACCCGAAACCTAACACTAACCCCAACCGTAACCCTAACCCGAACCCTTAACCCAAATTCGAACCCTCACCCGAACCCGAACCCTAACCCTAACCCGAACACGAATCCTAACCCTGACCCTAACCCTAACCCTAACCCTACCCCAAACCCTAACCCTAACCCTAACCCTAACCCTAACCCTAACCCTAACTGGAACACTAAACCTAACCCTAAACCTAACCCTAACCCTGACTCGAACCCTAAACCTAACCCGAACCCTAACCCTAACCCTAACCCTAACCCTAACCCTAACACCTAACACTAACCCTAACCCTAACCGTAACCCTAACACTTAAACCTAACCCTAAACCTAACCCTAACGCTTACCCTAAACCGAACCCTAACCCTAACCCTAACCATAACCCTAACCCTAACCCGAACCCTAACACTAACCCTAACCCTAACCCTAACCCCTAACCCTAACCCGAACACTAACCCTAACTCGAACCCTAACACTAAACCTAACCCGACCCCTAACCCTAACCCTAACCCTAACCCTAACCCGAATCCTAACCCTAAACCTAAAGCTAACCCTAACCCTAACACTAACCCGAACCCTAACCCGAACCCTAAATCTAACCCTAACCCTAACCATAAACCTAACCCGAACCCTAACCCTAACCCTAACCCGAACCCGAACCCTAACCCTAACCCTAACACCTAAACCTAACCCGAACCCTAACCCTAACCCGAACCCTAAACCTAACCCTAACCCAAACCCTAACCCGTACCCTAACCCTAAACCTAATCCTAACCCTAACCCTAAACCGAACCCGAACCCGAAACCGAACCCGACCCCTAAACTGAACCCTAACACGAACCCTAACCCTAACCTTAAACCTAACCCTAATAATAACGCGAACCCTAACCC
>JAVLSZ010000079.1:735000-745000 GCA_032313775.1 Urocyon cinereoargenteus | reverse complement strand
CCCGAACCTTAACCCTAACCCTTACCCTAACCCTAATCCTAACCCGAACCCTAACCCTAACCCTAACCCGAACCCTAGCCCTAACCCTAACCAGAACCAGAACCCTAACCTGAAACCTAACCCTAAACCTAACCCGAACCCGAACACTAACACTAACCCTAACCCTAACCCTAACCCTAACCCTAACCCGAACCTTAAACCTAACCCTAAACCTAACCCTAACCCGAACCCTAACCTTAAACCTAACCCTAACCCGAACCCTAACGCTAACCCTTAACCATAACCCGAACCCTAACCCGAACCCTAACCCGAACCCGAACCCTAACCATAACCCTTACCCTAACCCGAACCCTAACCCGAAACCTAACCCTAACCCTAACCCGAACCCTAACGCTAACCCTTAACCCTAACCCGAACCCTAAACCGAACCCTAACCCTAACCCTAACCCTAACCCGAACCCTAACCCGAACTCCAACCCGAACGCTAACCCTAACCCCTAACCCTAACCCTAACCCGAAACCTAAACCTAACCCGAAACCGAACCCTAAACCTTACCCGAACCCTAACCCTTACCCTAACCCTAACCCGAACCCTAACCCTAACCCGAACCCGAACCCTAACCCGAACCCTAACCCTAACCCTAACCCGAACCCTAAACCTAACCCTAAATCTAACCCTAACCCTAACCCTAACCCTAACCCGAACCCTAACCCGAACCCGAAACTGAACCCTAACCGTAACCCTAACCCTAACCCGAACCCTAACCCGAACCCTAACCCTAACCCTAACCCGAACCGTAACCCGAACACTGACCCTAACCCTACCGTGAACCCAAACCCTAACCCTAAACCGAACCCTAACCCGAACCTTAACCCTAACCCTAACTCTAACCCTAATCCTAACCCGAACCCTAACCCTAACCCTAACCCGAACCCTAGCGCTAACCCTAACCAGAACCGGAACCCTAACCTGAACCCTAACCCTAAACCTAACCCGAACCCGAACCCTAACACTAACCCTAACCCTAACCCTAACCCTAACCCGAAACTTAACCCTAACCCTAACCCTAACCCTAACCCTAACCCGAACTCTAACCCTAACCGTAACCCTAACCCGAACCCTAACCCTAACCCGAAACCTAACCCTAACCCTAACCCTAACCCGAACCCGAACCCTAACCCGAAACCTAACCCTAACCCTAATCGGAACCCTAATCCTAACCCTAACCCGAACCCTAACCCTAACCCTAACCCTAATCTGAAAACTAACCCGAACCCTAACCCGAACCCTAACCTTAACCCTAACCCTAACCCGAACCCTAACGCTAATCCTTAACCTTAACCCGAACCCTAACCCGAACCCTAACCCGAACCCGAACCCTAACCATAACCCTAACCCTAACCCGAACCCTAACCCGAACCCTAACGCTAACCCTAACCCTAACCCGAACCCTAACGCTAACCCTTAACCCTAACCCTAACCCTAACCCGAACCCTAACCCGAACTCTAACCCGAATGCTAACCCTAACCCCTAACCCTAACCCTAACCCGAAACCTAAACCTAACCCAAACCCGAAACCTAACACTAAACCGAACCCTAACCCTAACACTAAACCGAACCCTAACCCGAACCCGAAACCTAAACCGAACCCGAACTCTAAACCTAACCCTAACCCTAACCAGTACACTAAACCGAACCCTAACTCAAACCCTAACCCTAACCCGAACCCTATCCCGAACCCGAACCCAAACCCTAACCCTAAACCGAACCCGAACCCTAACACTAACCCTAACACCTAAACCTAACCCGAACCCTAACCCGAACCCGAACCCTAAACCTAACCCTAACCCAAACCCTAACCCGTACCCTAACCCTAAACCTAATCCTAACCCTAACCCTAAACCGAACCCGAACCCGAAACCTAACCCTAACCCTAACCCTAACCCTAACCCTAACCCGAACCCTAACCCTAACCCTAACCCTAACCCTAACCCCTAACCCTAACCCTAAACCTAACACTAACCCTAACCCTACAACCTACCCTAACCATAACCCTAAACCGAACCCTAACCCTAACACTAACCCGAACCCTAACCCTAACCCGAACCCTAACCCTAACACTAACCCGAAGCCTAACCCTAACCCTAACCCTAACCCGAACCCTAACCCGAAAACTAACCCTAACCCTAACCCTAACCGTAACCCTAAACCGAACCCTAACCCTAACCCTAACCCAAACCCGAACCCTAACCCGAAACCTAACCCTAACCCTTCCCTAACCCGAACCCTAACCCTAACACGAACCCTAAACCTAAACCTAAACCTAACCCTAACCCTAACCCGAACCCTAACCCGAACCCGAAACTGAACCCTAACCCGAACCCTAACACCAATCCTAACCCGAAACCTAACCCGAACTCTAAACCTAACCCTAAATGGAACCCTAACCCTAACCCTAACCCGAACCCTAACCCGAGGCCTAACCCTAACCCTAACACTAACCCTAACCCGAACCCTAACCCTAACCCTAACCGGAACCCTAACCCTAACTCTAACCCGAACCCGAACCCTAACACCTTACCCGAAACCTAACCCTAACCCGAACCCTAACCCGAACCCTAACCCTAACCCTAACCCCGAACCCGAACCCTAACCCTAAACCTAACCCTAATCCGAACCCTAAACCGAACCCTAAACCGAACCCCAACCCTAACCCGAACCCTAACCCGAACCCTAACCCTAACCCGAACCCTAACCCTAACCCTAACCCGAACCCTAACCCTAACCATAATCCTAACCCGAACCCTAATCCTAACACTAACCCGACCCCTAACCCTAACCCTAACACGAACCCTAACCCTAACCTTAAACCTAACCCTAATAATAACGCGAACCCTAACCCTAACCCTAACTCTAACCCTAACCCTAACGCTAACCCGAACCCTAACCCTAACCCGAACCCTAACAGTAACCCTAACCATAAAACTAACCCGAACCCTAACCCTAACCCAAACCCTAAACCTAAACCTAACCCTAACCCTAACCGGAACACTAAACCTAACACTAAACCTAACCCTAACCCTGAACCGAAACCTAAACCTAACCCGAACCCTAACCCTAACCCTAACCCTAACACTAACCCGAACACCTAACACTAACCCTAACCCTAACCGTAACCCTAACACTAAAACCTAACCCTAACCCTAACCCTAACGCTTACCCTAAACCGAACCCTAACCCTAACCCTAACCATAACCCTAACCCTAACCCGAACCCTAACCCTAACCCTAACCCTAACCCTAACCCCTAAACCTAACCCGAACCCTAACCCTAACTCGAACCCTAACCCTAACCCTAACCCGACCCCTAACCCTAACCCTAACCCTAACCCTAACCCAAAACCTAACCCTAAACCTAAAGCTAACCCTAACCCTAACACTAAACCGAACCCTAACCCGAACCCTAAATCTAACCCTAACCCTAACCATAAACCTAACCCGAACCCTAACCCTAAACCTAACCCGAACCCGAACCCTAACCCTAACCCTAACACCTAAACCTAACCCGAACCCTAACCCTAACCCGAACCCTAAACCTAACCCTAACCCAAATCCTAATCCGAACCCTAACCCTAAACCTAATCCTAACCCTAACCCTAAACTGAACCCGAACCCGAAACCTAACCCTAACCCTAACCCTAACCCTAACCCTAACCCTAACACCTAACCCTAACCCTAAACCTAACACTAACCCTAACCCTACAACCTAACCTTAACCCTAACCCTAAACCGAAACCTAACCCTAACACTAACCCGAACCCTAACCCTAACCCGAACCCTAACCCTAACACTAACCCGAACCCTAACCCTAACCCTAACCCTAACCCGAACCCTAACCCGAAAACTAACCCTACCCCTATCCCTAACCGTAACCCTAAACCGAACCCTAACCCTAACCCTAACCCGAACCCGAACCCTAACCCGAACCCTAACCCTAACCCTAACCCGAACCCTTACCCTAACCCGAACCCGAACCCTAACCCTAACCCTTCCCTAACCCGAACCCTAACCCAAACACGAACCCTAACCCTAAACCTAAACCTAACCCTAACCCTAACCCGAACCCTAACCCGGACCCTAACCCTAATCCTAACCCGAACCCTAACACCAATCCTAACCCGAAACCTAACCCGAACCCTAAACCTAACCCTAACCCTAAACGGAACCCTAACCCTAACCCTAACCCGAACCCTAACCCGAGGCCTAACCCTAACCCTAACCCTAACCCTAACCCGAACCCTAACCCTAACCCTAATCCTAACCCAAACCCTAACCCTAACACTAACCCGACCCCTAACCCGAACCCTAACACTAACCCTAACCCTAAACCTAACCCGAACCCTAACCCTAACCCAAACCCTAACCCTAAAGCTAACCCTAACCCTAACCCGAACCCTAACCCTAACCCTAACTCTAACCCTAACCCTAACCCTAAACCTAACCCTAACCCTAACCCAAACCCTAACCCGAACCCGAAACTGAACCCTAACCGTAACCCTAACCCTAACCCGAACCCTAACCCGAACCCTAACCCTAACCCTAACACGAACCGTAACCCGAACGCGGACCCTAACCCTACCCCGAACCCTAACCCTAACCCTAAACCGAACCCTAACCCGAACCTTAACCCTAACCCTAACCCTAACCCTAATCCTAACCCGAACCCTAACCCTAACCCTAACCCGAACCCTAGCCCTAACCCTAACCAGAACCGGAACCGGAACCTGAACCCTAACCCTAAACCTAACCCGAACCCGAACACTAACACTAACCCTAACCCTAACCCTAACCCTAACCCGAACCTTAAACCTAACCCTAACCCTAACCCTAACCCGAACCCTAACCTTAAACCTAACCCTAACCCGAACCCTAACGCTAACCCTTAACCCTAACCCGAACCCTAACCCGAACCCTAACCTGAACCCGAACCCTAACCATAACCCTTCCCCTAACCGAACCTTAACCCGAACCCTAAACCTTACCCTAACCCGAACCATAACGCTAACCCTTAACCCTAACACGAACCCTAAACCGAACCCTAACCCTAACCCTAACCCTAACCCGAACCCTAACCCGAACTCTAACCCGAACGCTAACCCTAACCCCTAACCCTAACACTAACCCGAAACCTAAACCTAACCCGAACCCGAACCCTGAACCTAACCCGAACCCTAACCCTAACCCTAACCCTAACCCGAACCCTAACCCGAACCCGAACCCTAACCCGAACCTGAACTCTAACCCTAACCCTAACCCTAACCCGTACACTAACCCGAACCCTAACTCAAACCCTAACCCTAACCCGAACCCTATCCCGAACCCGAACCCAAACCCTAACCCTAAACCGAACCCGAACCCTAAAACTAACCCGAATCGTAACCCTAACCCGAACCCTAACCCGAACCCGAACTCTAACCCTAACGCTAAACCTAACCCTAACCCGTACCCTAACCCAAACCCTAACTCAAACCCTAAACCAAAACCGAACCCTAACCCGAACCCGAAACCAAACGCTAACCCTAAACCGAACCCGAACCCTAACACTAACCCGAACCGTAACCCTAACCCGAACCCTAACCCAAACCCGAACCCTAACCCGAAAAATAACCCTAACCCGAACACGAATCCTAACCCTAACCCTAACCCGAACCCTAAACCTAACCCGAACCCTAACCCTAACCCTAACCCTAACCCTAACCCTAACCATAACCGGAACACTAACCCTAAACCTAAACCTAAACCTAAACCTGACCCGAACCCTAACCCTAACCCGAACCCTAAACCTAACCCTAACCATAACCCTAACCCTAACACCTAACCCTAACCCTAACCCTAACCGTAACCCTAACCCTAAAACCTACCCCTAACCCTAACCCTAACCCTAACCCGAACCCTAACCTAACCCTAACCCTAACCGTAACCCTAACCCTAAAACCTAACCATAACCCTATCCCTAACCCGAACCCTATCCCGAATCCGAACCCTAACCCTAAACCTAACCCGAACCCGAACCCTAACACTAAACCTAACCCTAACCCTAACCCTAACCGAACCCTAACCCTAACTCGAACCCTAAACCTAACCCTAACCCGACCCCTAACCCTAACCCTAACCATAACCCTAACCCGAAACCTAACCCTAAATAACCCTAACCCTAACCCTAACCCTAAACCGAACCCTAACACGAACCCTAACTCTAACCCTAACCCTAACCCTAAACCTAACCCGATCCCTAACCCTAACCCTAACCCGAACCCGAACACTAACCCTAACACTAACCCCTAACCCTAACCCGAACCCTAACACTAACCCGAACCCTAACCCTAACCCTAACCCAAACCCTAACCCGAACCCTAACCCGAACCCTAACCCTAATCCGAACCCTAACCCTTACCCTAGCCCGAACCCGAACCCGAAACCTAACCCTAACCCTAACCCTAACCCTAAACCGAACCCTAACATTAACCCTAACCCGAACCCGAACCCTAACCCGAACCCTAACCCTAACCCTAACCCAAAACCTAACCCTAACCCTAACCCGAACCCTAACACTAAACCAAACCCTAACCCTATACCTAAGCCTAACCCAAACCCTAACCCTAACCCTAACCCGAACCCGAACCCGAAACCTAACCCTAACCCGAACCCGAACCCTAACCCTAACCCGAATCCTAACACTAAACCTAACCCTAAGCCTAACACGAACCCTAACCCTAACCCTAACCCTAACCCGAACCCTAACCTTAACCCTCACCCGAACCCTAACCCTAACCCTAACCCTAACCCTAACCCGAACCCTAACCCTAAAACTAAACCTAATCCTAACCCTAACCCTAACCCTAACCCGAACCCTAACCCGAACCCTAAACCTAACCCTAACCCTGACACTAACCCTAACCCGAACCCTAACCCGAACCCTAACCCGAACCCTAACCCTAACCAGAACCCTATACCGAACCCTAAACCGAACGCTAATACGAACCCTAACCCGAACCCTAACCCGAACCCTAACCCGAACCCTAACCCTAAACCTAACCCGAACCCTAACCCGAACCCGAACCCTAACCCGAAACCTAACGCTAACCCTAACCCGAACCCTAACCCGAAAACTAACCCTAACCCTAAACCTAACCCTAACCCGAACCCTAACCCGAGGCCTAACCCTAACCCTAACACTAACCCTAACCCGAACCCTAACCCTAACCCTAACCGGAACCCTAACCCTAACTCTAACCCGAACCCGAACCCTAACACCTTACCCGAATCCTAACCCTAACCCGAACACTAACCCGAACCCTAACCCTAACCCTAACCCCGAACCCGAACCCTAACCCTAAACCTAACCCTAATCTGAACCCTAACCCGAACCCTAACCCGAACCCCAACCCTAACCCGAACCCTAACCCGAACCCTAACCCTAACCCGAACCCTAACACTAACCCTAACCCGAACCCTAACCCTAACCCTAATCCTAACCCGAACCCTAACCCTAACACTAACCCGACCCCTAACCCTAACCCTAACACGAACCCTAACCCTAACCTTAAACCTAACCCTAATAATAACGCGAACCCTAACCCTAACCCTAACTCTAAACCTAACCCTAACGCTAACCCGAACCCTAACCCTAACCCGAACCCTAACAGTAACCCTAACCCTAAACCTAACCCGAACCCTAACCCGAACCCTAACCCGAACCCTAACCCTAACCCTAACCCTAACCAGAACCCTATACCGAACCCTAAACCGAACGCTAATACGAACCCTAACCCGAACCCTAACCCGAACCCTAACCCGAACCCTAACCCTAAACCTAACCCGAACCCTAACCCGAACCCGAACCCTAACCCGAAACCTAACACTAACCCTAACCCGAACCCTAACCCGAAACCTAACACTAACCCTAACCCGAACCCTAACCCGAAAACTAACCCTAACCCTAAACCTAACCCTAACCCGAACCCTAAACCGAACCCGATCGCGAACCCTAACCATAACCCTAACCTTAACCCGAACCCTAACCCGAACCCTAACCCGAACCCTAAACCTAAACCTAACCTGTACCCTAACCCGAACCCTAACTCAAACCCTAACCCTAACCCGAACCCTATTTCGAACCCGAACCCAAACCCTAACCCTAAACCGAACCCGAACCCTAACACTAACCCGATCGTAACCCTAACCCGAACCCTAACCCAAACCCGAACCCTACCCGAACTCGAACTCTAAACCTAACACTAACCCGAACCGTAACCCTAACCCGAACCCTAATCCTAACCCTAACTCTAACCCTAATCCTAAACTTAACCCGAACCCTAACCCTAACCCGAACCCTAACCCGAACCCTAACCCTAACCCTAACCCTAACCCGAACCCTAACCCTAACCCGAACCGGAACCCTAACCCTAACCCAAACCCGAACCCTAACCCGAACCCGAACCCTAACCCTAACCCTAACTCTAACCCTAAGCTGAACCCTAATCCTAACCCTAACTCTAACCCTAAACCTAACCCTATCCCGAACCCTAACCCTAACCCGAACCCGAACCCTAACCCTAACCCTAACCCTAACCGTAACCCGAACCCTAACCCTAACCCGAACCCTAACCCTATACCTAACCCTAAGCCTAACACGAACCCTAACCCTAATCCTAAACCTAACCCTAACCCGAACCCTAACCTTAACCCTCACCCGAACCCTAACCCTAACCCGAACACTGCCCTAACACTAACCCTAACCCTAACCCCTAACCCCAACCCTAACCCTAACCCTAAAACGTAACCCTAACCCTAACCCTAACCCTACCCTAATCCGAAACCTAACCCTAACCCTAACCCGAAACCTAACCCTAACCCTAACCCGAACCCTAAACCTAACCCGAACCCTAAACCTCACCCTAACCCTAAGCCTAACCCGAACCCTAACACTAACCCTAACCTTAACCCTAAACCTAACCCGATCCCTAACCTTAACCCTAATCCGAACCCTAACCCTAACCCGAACCCTAACCCTAACCCTAACCCGTAACACTAACCCTTACCCTAACCCTAACCCTAAAACCTACCCTAACCCTAACCCTAACCCTAACCCGAACCCTAACCCTAACACTAACCCGAACCCTAACCCTAACCCGAACCCGAACCCTAACCCTAAACCTAAACCTAACCCGCAACCTAACACTAACCCTAACCTGAACCCTAACCCGAACCCTAACCTGAACCCTAACCCGAAACCTAACCCTAACCCTAACACGAACCCTAAACCGAAACCTAACCCGAACCCTAACCCTAACCCTAAACCTAACCCTAACCCGAACCCTAACCCTAACCCTAACCTGAAACCTAACCCCTAACCCTAACCCTAACCCGAACCCTATCCCGAACCCGAACCCAAACCCTAACCCTAAACCGAACCCGAACCCTAACACTAACCCTAACACCTAAACCTAACCCGAACCCTAACCCGAACCCGAACCCTAAACCTAACCCTAACCCAAACCCTAACCCGTACCCTAACCCTAAACCTAATCCTAACCCTAACCCTAAACCGAACCCGAACCCGAAACCTAACCCTAACCCTAACCCTAACCCTAACCCTAACCCGAACCCTAACCCTAACCCTAACCCTAACCCTAACCCCTAACCCTAACCCTAAACCTAACACTAACCCTAACCCTACAACCTACCCTAACCATAACCCTAAACCGAACCCTAACCCTAACACTAACCCGAACCCTAACCCTAACCCGAACCCTAACCCTAACACTAACCCGAAGCCTAACCCTAACCCTAACCCTAACCCGAACCCTAACCCGAAAACTAACCCTAACCCTAACCCTAACCGTAACCCTAAACCGAACCCTAACCCTAACCCTAACCCAAACCCGAACCCTAACCCGAAACCTAACCCTAACCATAACCCGAACCCTTACCCTAACC
>JAVLSZ010000079.1:722500-730000 GCA_032313775.1 Urocyon cinereoargenteus | reverse complement strand
TCCTAACCCGAACCCTAACACTAACCCAAACCTGAACCCTAACCCCTAACCCTAACCCGAACCCGAACCCTAACCCGAACCCGAACCCTAAACCTAACCCGAAACCGAACCCTAACCCTAACCCGAACCCGAACACGAACCCTAACCCTAACCCTAACCCGAAACCCAACCCTAACCCTAACCCTAACCCTAAACCTAACCCGAACCCGAACCCTAACCCTAACCCTAACTCTAACCCTATCCCTAACCCGAACCCTAACACTAACCCGAACCCTAACCCTAACCCTAAACCGAACACTACCCTAACACTAACCCTAACCATAATCCCTAACCCCAACCCTAAACCTAACCCTAACCCTAACCCTAAAACCTAACCCTAACCCTAACCCTCACCCTACCCTAATCCGAACCCTAACCCTAACCCTAACCTAACCCTAACCCGAACCCTAACCCTAACCCGAACCCTAAACCTCACCCTAACCCTAAGCCTAACCCGAACCCTAACACTAACCCTAACCCTAACCCTAACCCTAACCCGAACCCTAAACTTAACCCTAACCCGAACCCTAACCCTAACCCGAACCCTAACCCTAACCCTAACCCTAACCCTAAGCCTAACCCTAACCCCTAACCCTAACCCTAACCCTAACCGTAACCCTAACCCTAAAACCTAACCCTAACCGTAACCCTAACGCTAACCCTAAACCGAACCCTAACCCTAACCCTAACCCTAACCCGAACCCTAACCCTAACCCTAACCCGAACCCGAACCCTAACACTAACCCTAACCCGAACCCTAACCCGAACCCTAACCCGAACCCTAACCCGAACCCTAACCCTAACCCTAACCCGAACCCTAGCCCTAACCCTAACCCGAACCCGAACCCTAACCCTAACCCTAACCCTAACACTAACCCTAAACCTAACCCTAACCTGAACCCTAACCTTAACCCTAAGCTGAACCCTAACCCTAATCCGAACCTTAATCCTAACCTAACCCTAAATCTAACCCCTAACCCTAACTCTAAACCTAACCCTAACCCTAAAACTTAACCCTAACCCTATCCCGAACCCTACCCTAACACGAACCCTAAACCTAACCCTAAACGTAACCTTAACCCTAACCCGAACCCTAACCCTACCCCGAACCCTAACCCTAACCCTAACCCTAAGCCTAACCCGAAACCTAACCCTAACCCTAACCCTAACCCTAACCCGAACCCTAACCTTATCCCTAACCCGAACCCTAACCCTAACCCTAACCCTTACCCTAACCCTAACCCGAACCCTAACCCTAAACCTAACCCTAATACTAACCCTAACCCTAATCCTAACCCGAAACCTAACACGAACCCTAACCCTAACCCTAAACCTGACCCTAACCGTAACCCGAAACCTAACCCGAACCCTAACCCGAACCCTAACACTAACCCTAACCCTAACCAGAACTCTATACCGAACCCTAACCCGAACGCTAATACAAACCCTAACCTGAACCCTAACCCGAACCCTAACCCGAACCCTAACCCTAACCCTAACCCAAACCCTAACCCGAACCCGAACCCTAACCCGAAGCCTAACCCTAACCCTAACCCGAACCCTAAACCGAAACCGAACACGAACCCTAACCCTAATCCTAACCCTAACCCGAACCCTAACCCGAGCCCTAACCCTAACCCTAACCCTAACCCGAACCCTAACGCTATCCCTTAACCCTAACCCGAACCCTAAACCGAACCCTAACCCTAACCCTAACCCTAACCCGAACCCTAACCCGAACTCTAACCCGAACGCTAACCCTAACCCCTAACCCTAACCCTAACCCGAAACCTAAACCTAACCCGAACCCGAACCCTAACCCCAACCCGAACCCTAACCCTAACCCTAACCCTAACCCGAACCCTAACCCGAACCCGAACCCTAACCCGAACCCTAACCCTAACCCTAATCCGAACCCTAACACTAAACCTAACCCGTACCCTAACCCTAACCCTAACCCTAATCCGAAAACTAACCCTAAACCTAACCCTAACCCTAACCCGAACCCTAAACCTAACCCTAACCCTAACCCGAACCCTAACCCAAACCCGAACACTAACCCTAAACCTAACCCTAACCCGAACCCTTACCCGAACCCTAACCCTAAACCTAACCCTAACCCGAACACTAACGCTAAACCTTAACCCTAACCCGAACCCTAACCCGAACCCTAACCCTAACCCTAACCCGAACCCTAACGCTAACCCTTAACCCTAACCCGAACCCTATACCGAACCCTAACCCTAACCCTAACCCGAACCCGAACCCTAACCCGAACTCTAAACCGAACCCTAAACCTAACCCCTAACCCTAACCCTAACCCGAAACCTAAACCTAACCCGAACCCGAACCCTAACCCTAACCCGAACCCGAACCCTAAACCGAACCCTAACCCTAACCCGAACCCGAACCCGAACACTAACCCTAACCCTAACCCGAACCCGAACCCTAACCCGAACCCTAACTCTAACCCTAACCCGAACCCGAACCCGAAACCTAACCCGAACCCGAACCCTAACCCTAACCCTTCCCTAACCCGAACCCTAACCCTAACACGAACCCTAACCCTAAACCTAAACCTAACCCCAACCCTAACCCGAACCCTAACCCGAAACCTAACCCTAACCCTAACCCGAACCCTAACACTAAACCTAACCCGAAACCTAACGGAACCCTAACCCTAACCCTAACATGAACCCTAACCCTAACCCTATCCCGAACCCTAACCCTAACTAGAACCCTAACCATAACCCTAACCCGACCCCTAACCCTAACCCTAACCCTAACCCTAACCCGAAACCTAACCCTAAACCTAAAGCTAACCCTAACCCTAAACCTAACACTAACCCGAACCCTAACCCGAACACTAACTCTAACCCTAACCCTAACCATAAACCTAACCCGAACCCTAACCCTAACCCTAACCCGAACCCGAACCCTAACCCTAACACTAACACCTAAACCTAACCCGAACCCTAACCCTAACCCGAACCCTAACCCTAACACTAACCCAAACCCTAACCCGAACCCTAACCCTAAACCTAATCCTAACCCTAACCCTAACCCGAACCCGAAATCGAAACCTAAACCTAACCCTAACCCTAACCCTAACCCTAACCCTAACCCTAAACCGAACCCTAACCCTAACCCTAACACTAACCCTAACCCCTAACCCTAACCCTAAACATAACACTAACCCTAACCCTACAACCTAACCCTAAACCTAATCCTAACCCGAACCCTAACCCTAACACTAACCCGAACCCTAACCCTAACCCGAAACCTAACCCTAACACTAACCCGAACCCTAACCCTAACCCTAACCCTTACCCGAACCATAACCCTAACCCTAACCCGAAGCTGAACCCTAACCCGAACCCTAACCCTAACCCAAACCCGAACCCTTACCTAACCCGAACCCGAACCCTAACCCTAACCTTTCCCTAACCCGAACCCTAACCCTAACACGAACCCTAACCCTAAACCTAAACCTAACCCTAACCCTAACCCGAACCCTAACCCGAAACCTAACCCTAACACTAACCCGAACCCTAACACTAATCCTAACCCGAAACCTAACCCGAAACCTAACCCTAACCCTAACCCGAACCCTAACCCTAACCCTAACCCGAACCCTAACCCGAGCCATAACCCTAACCCTAACCCGAACCCTAACCCGAACCCTAACCCTAACCCTAAAGGGAACCCTATCCCTAACCCTAACCCGAACCCGAACCCTAACACCTTACCCGAATCCTAACCCTAACCCGAACCCTAACCCGAACCCTAACCCTAACCCTAACCCCGAAACCGAACCCTAACCCTAAACCTAACCCTAAACCGAACCCTAACCCGAACCCTAACCCGAACCCCAACCCTAACCCGAACCCTAACCCGAACCCTAAACCTAACCCGAACCCTAACCCTAACCCTAACCTGAACCCTAACCCTAACCCTAATCCTAACCCGAACCCTAACCCTAACACTAAACCGACCCCTAACCCTAACCCTAACACGAACCCTAACCCTAACCTTAAACCTAACCCTAATAATAACGCGAACCCTAACCCTAACCCTAACTCTAACCCTAACCCTAACGCTAACCCGAACCCTAACCCTAACCCGAAATCTAACAGTAACCCTAACCCTAAACCTAACCCGAACCCTACCCCTAACCCAAACCCTAACCCTAAACCTAACCCTAACCCTAACCGGAACACTAAACCTAACACTAAACCTAACCCTAACCCTGAACCGAAACCTAAACCTAACCCGAACCCTAACCCTAACCCTAACCCTAACACTAACCCGAACACCTAACACTAACCCTAACCCTAACCGTAACCCTAACACTAAAACCTAACCCTAACCCTAACCCTAACGCTTACCCTAAACCGAACCCTAACCCTAACCCTAACCATAACCCTAACCCTAACCCGAACCCTAACCCTAACCCTAACCCCTAAACCTAACCCGAACCCTAACCCTAACTCGAACCCTAACCCTAACCCTAACCCTAACCCTAACCCAAAACCTAACCCTAAACCTAAAGCTAACCCTAACCCTAACACTAAACCGAACCCTAACCCGAACCCTAAATCTAACCCTAACCCTAACCATAAACCTAACCCGAACCCTAACCCTAAACCTAACCCGAACCCGAACCCTAACCCTAACCCTAACACCTAAACCTAACCCGAACCCTAACCCTAACCCGAACCCTAAACCTAACCCTAACCCAAATCCTAACCCGAACCCTAACCCTAAACCTAATCCTAACCCTAACCCTAAACTGAACCCGAACCCGAAACCTAACCCTAACCCTAACCCTAACCCTAACCCTAACCCTAACACCTAACCCTAACCCTAAACCTAACACTAACCCTAACCCTACAACCTAACCCTAACCCTAACCCTAAACCGAACCCTAACCCTAACACTAACCCGAACCCTAACCCTAACCCGAACCCTAACCCTAACACTAACCCGAACCCTAGCCCTAACCCTAACCCTAACCCGAACCCTAACCCGAAAACTAACCCTAACCCTATCCCTAACCGTAACCCTAAACCGAACCCTAACCCTAACCCTAACCCGAACCCGAACCCTAACCCGAACCCTAACCCTAACCCTAACCCGAACCCTTACCCTAACCCGAACCCGAACCCTAACCCTAACCCTTCCCTAACCCGAACCCTAACCCTAACACGAACCCTAACCCTAAACCTAAACCTAACCCTAACCCTAACCCGAACCCTAACCCGAACCCTAACCCTAATCCTAACCCGAACCCTAACACCAATCCTAACCCGAAACCTAACCCGAACCCTAACCCTAACCCTAACCCTAAACGGAACCCTAACCCTAACCCTAACCCGAACCCTAACCCGAGGCCTAACCCTAACCCTAACCCTAACCCGAACCCTAACCCTAAACCTAATCGTAACCCAAACTCTAACCCTAACACTAACCCGACCCCTAACCCGAAACCTAACACTAACCCTAACCCTAAACCTAACCTGAACCCTAACCCTAACCCAAACCCTAACCCTAAAGCTAACCCTAACCCTAACCCGAATCCTAACCCTAACCCTAACTCTAACCCTAACCCTAACCCTAAACCTAACCCTAACCCTAACCCAAACCCTAACCCGAACCCGAAACTGAACCCTAACCGTAACCCTAACCCTAACCCGAACCCTAACCCGAACCCTAACCCTAACCCTAACACGAACCGTAACCCGAACGCTGACCCTAACCCTACCCCGAACCCTAACCCTAACCCTAAACCGAACCCTAACCCGAACCTTAACCCTAACCCTAACCCTAACCCTAATCCTAACCCGAACCCTAACCCTAACCCTAACCCGAACCCTAGCCCTAACCCTAACCAGAACCGGAACCGTAACCTGAACCCTAACCCTAAACCTAACCCGAACCCGAACACTAACACTAACCCTAACCTAACCCTAACCCTAACCCTAACCCGAACCTTAAACCTAACCCTAACCCTAACCCTAACCCGAACCCTAACCTTAAACCTAACCCTAACCCGAACCCTAACGCTAACTCTTAACCCTAACCCGAACCCTAACCCGAACCCTAACCCGAACCCGAACCCTAACCATAACCCTTACCCTAACTGAACCTTAACCCGAACCCTAAACCTAACCCTAACCCGAACCATAACGCTAACCCTTAACCCTAACCCGAACCCTAAACCGAACCCTAACCCTAACCCTAACCCTAACCCGAACCCTAACCCGAACTCTAACCCGAACGCTAACCCTAACCCCTAACCCTAACCCTAACCGGAAACCTAAACCTAACCCGAACCCGAACCCTGAACCTAACCCGAACCCTAACCCTAACCCTAACCCTAACCCGAACCCTAACCCGAACCCGAACCCTAACCCGAAACTGAACTCTAACCCTAACCCTAACCCTAACCCGTACACTAACCCGAACCCTAACTCAAACCCTAACCCTAACCCGAACCCTATCCCGAACCCGAACCCAAACGCTAACCCTAAACCGAACCCGAACCCTAAAACTAACCCGAATCGTAACCCTAACCCGAACCCTAACCCGAACCCGAACTCTAACCCTAACGCTAAACCTAACCCTAACCCGTACCCTAACCCAAACCCTAACTCAAACCCTAAAACAAACCCGAACCCTAACCCGAACCCGAACCCAAACCCTAACCCTAAACCGAACCCGAACCCTAACACTAACCCGAACCGTAACCCTAACCCGAACCCTAACCCAAACCCGAACCCTAACCCGAACCCGAACCCTAACCCTAACCCGAACACGAATCCTAACCCTAACCCTAACCCGAACCCTAAACCTAACCCGAACCCTAACCCTAACCCTAACCCTAACCCTAACCATAACCCTAACCCGAAACCTAACCCTAAACCTAACCCTAACCCTAACCCTAACCCTAAACCGAACCCTAACACGAACCGTAACTCTAACCCTAACCCTAACCCTAAACCTAACCCGAACCCTAACCCTAACCCTAACCCGAACCCTAACCCGAAACCTAACCCGAACCCTAACCCTAATCCGAACCCTAACCCTTACCCTAGCCCGAACCCGAACACGAAACCTAACCCTAACCCTAACCCTAACCCTAAACCGAACCCTAACATTAACCCTAACCCGAACCCGAACCCTAACCCGAACCCTAACCCTAACCCTAACCCGAACCCTAACCCTAACCCTAACCCGAACCCTAACACTAAACCAAACCCTAACCCAAACCCTAACCCTATACCTAAGCCTAACCCAAACCCTAACCCTAACCCTAACCCAAACCCGAACCCGAAACCTAACCCTAACCCGAACCCGAACCCTAATCCTAACCCGAATCCTAACACTAACCCTAACCCTAAGCCTAACACGAACCCTAACCCTAATCCTAACCCTAACCCTAACCCGAACCCTAACCTT
>JAVLSZ010000079.1:705000-715000 GCA_032313775.1 Urocyon cinereoargenteus | reverse complement strand
CCTAACTCTAACCCTAACCCTAACCATAAACCTAACACGAACCCTAACCCTAACCCTAACCCGAACCCGAACCCTAACCCTAACCCTAACACCTAAACCTAACCCAAACCCTAACCCTAAACCGAACCCTAACCCTAACCCTAACCCAAACCCTAACCCGAACCCTAACCCTAAACCTAATCCTAACCCTAACCCTAACCTGAACCCGAAACCGAAACCTAACCCTAACCCTAACCCTAACCCTAACCCGAAACCTAACCCTAACCCTAACACTAACCCTAACACATAACCCTAACCCTAAACATAACACTAACCCTAACCCTACAAACTAACCCTAAACCTAATCCTAACCCGAGCCCTAACCCTAACACTAACCCGAAACCTAACCCTAACCCGAACCCTAACTTTAACACTAACCCGAACCCTAACCCGAACACTAACCCGAACCCTAACCCTAACCCTAAACCTAATCCTAACCCGAACCCTAACACTAACCCAAACCTGAACCCTAACCCCTAACCCTAACCCGAACCCGAACCCTAACCCGAACCCGAACCCTAAACCTAACCCGAAACCGAACCCTAACCCTAACCCGAACCCGAACACGAACCCTAACCCTAACCCTAACCCGAAACCCAACCCTAACCCTAACCCTAACCCTAAACCTAACCCGAACCCGAACCCTAACCCTAACCCTAACTCTAACCCTATCCCTAACCCGAACCCTAACACTAACCCGAACCCTAACCCTAACCCTAAACCGAACACTACCCTAACACTAACCCTAACCATAATCCCTAACCCCAACCCTAAACCTAACCCTAACCCTAACCCTAAAACCTAACCCTAACCCTAACCCTCACCCTACCCTAATCCGAACCCTAACCCTAACCCTAACCTAACCCTAACCCGAACCCTAACCCTAACCCGAACCCTAAACCTCACCCTAACCCTAAGCCTAACCCGAACCCTAACACTAACCCTAACCCTAACCCTAACCCTAACCCGAACCCTAAACTTAACCCTAACCCGAACCCTAACCCTAACCCGAACCCTAACCCTAACCCTAACCCTAACCCTAAGCCTAACCCTAACCCCTAACCCTAACCCTAACCCTAACCGTAACCCTAACCCTAAAACCTAACCCTAACCGTAACCCTAACGCTAACCCTAAACCGAACCCTAACCCTAACCCTAACCCTAACCCGAACCCTAACCCTAACCCTAACCCGAACCCGAACCCTAACACTAACCCTAACCCGAACCCTAACCCGAACCCTAACCCGAACCCTAACCCGAACCCTAACCCTAACCCTAACCCGAACCCTAGCCCTAACCCTAACCCGAACCCGAACCCTAACCCTAACCCTAACCCTAACACTAACCCTATACCTAACCCTAACCTGAACCCTAACCTTAACCCTAAGCTGAACCCTAACCCTAATCCGAACCTTAATCCTAACCTAACCCTAAATCTAACCCCTAACCCTAACTCTAAACCTAACCCTAACCCTAAAACTTAACCCTAACCCTATCCCGAACCCTACCCTAACACGAACCCTAAACCTAACCCTAAACGTAACCTTAACCCTAACCCGAACCCTAACCCTACCCCGAACCCTAACCCTAACCCTAACCCTAAGCCTAACCCGAAACCTAACCCTAACCCTAACCCTAACCCTAACCCGAACCCTAACCTTATCCCTAACCCGAACCCTAACCCTAACCCTAACCCTTACCCTAACCCTAACCCGAACCCTAACCCTAAACCTAACCCTAATACTAACCCTAACCCTAATCCTAACCCGAAACCTAACCCGAACCCTAACCCTAACCCTAAACCTGACCCTAACCGTAACCCGAAACCTAACCCGAACCCTAACCCGAACCCTAACACTAACCCTAACCCTAACCAGAACTCTATACCGAACCCTAACCCGAACGCTAATACAAACCCTAACCTGAACCCTAACCCGAACCCTAACCCGAACCCTAACCCTAACCCTAACCCAAACCCTAACCCGAACCCGAACCCTAACCCGAAGCCTAACCCTAACCCTAACCCGAACCCTAAACCGAAACCGAACACGAACCCTAACCCTAATCCTAACCCTAACCCGAACCCTAACCCGAGCCCTAACCCTAACCCTAACCCTAACCCGAACCCTAACGCTATCACTTAACCCTAACCCGAACCCTAAACCGAACCCTAACCCTAACCCTAACCCTAACCCGAACCCTAACCCGAACTCTAACCCGAACGCTAACCCTAACCCCTAACCCTAACCCTAACCCGAAACCTAAACCTAACCCGAACCCGAACCCTAACCCCAACCCGAACCCTAACCCTAACCCTAACCCTAACCCGAACCCTAACCCGAACCCGAACCCTAACCCGAACCCTAACCCTAACCCTAATCCGAACCCTAACACTAAACCTAACCCGTACCCTAACCCTAACCCTAACCCTAATCCGAAAACTAACCCTAAACCTAACCCTAACCCTAACCTGAACCCTAAACCTAACCCTAACCCTAACCCGAACCCTAACCCAAACCCGAACACTAACCCTAAACCTAACCCTAACCCGAACCCTAACCCGAACCCTAACCCTAAACCTAACCCTAACCCGAACACTAACGCTAAACCTTAACCCTAACCCGAACCCTAACCCGAACCCTAACCCTAACCCTAACCCGAACCCTAACGCTAACCCTTAACCCTAACCCGAACCCTATACCGAACCCTAACCCTAACCCTAACCCGAACCCGAACCCTAACCCGAACTCTAAACCGAACCCTAAACCTAACCCCTAACCCTAACCCTAACCCGAAACCTAAACCTAACCCGAACCCGAACCCTAACCCTAACCCGAACCCGAACCCTAAACCGAACCCTAACCCTAACCCGAACCCGAACCCGAACACTAACCCTAACCCTAACCCGAACCCGAACCCTAACCCGAACCCTAACTCTAACCCTAACCCGAACCCGAACCCGAAACCTAACCCGAACCCGAACCCTAACCCTAACCCTTCCCTAACCCGAACCCTAACCCTAACACGAACCCTAACCCTAAACCTAAACCTAACCCCAACCCTAACCCGAACCCTAACCCGAAACCTAACCCTAACCCTAACCCGAACCCTAACACTAAACCTAACCCGAAACCTAACGGAACCCTAACCCTAACCCTAACATGAACCCTAACCCTAACCCTATCCCGAACCCTAACCCTAACTAGAACCCTAACCATAACCCTAACCCGACCCCTAACCCTAACCCTAACCCTAACCCTAACCCGAAACCTAACCCTAAACCTAAAGCTAACCCTAACCCTAACCCTAACACTAACCCGAACCCTAACCCGAACACTAACTCTAACCCTAACCCTAACCATAAACCTAACCCGAACCCTAACCCTAACCCTAACCCGAACCCGAACCCTAACCCTAACACTAACACCTAAACCTAACCCGAACCCTAACCCTAACCCGAACCCTAACCCTAACCCTAACCCAAACCCTAACCCGAACCCTAACCCTAAACCTAATCCTAACCCTAACCCTAACCCGAACCCGAAATCGAAACCTAACCCTAACCCTAACCCTAACCCTAACCCTAACCCTAACCCTAAACCGAACCCTAACCCTAACCCTAACACTAACCCTAACCCCTAACCCTAACCCTAAACATAACACTAACCCTAACACTACAACCTAACCCTAAACCTAATCCTAACCCGAACCCTAACCCTAACACTAACCCGAACCCTAACCCTAACCCGAAACCTAACCCTAACACTAACCCGAACCCTAACCCTAACCCTAACCCTTACCCGAACCATAACCCTAACCCTAACCCGAAGCTGAACCCTAACCCGAACCCTAACCCTAACCCAAACCCGAACCCTTACCTAACCCGAACCCGAACCCTAACCCTAACCTTTCCCTAACCCGAACCCTAACCCTAACACGAACCCTAACCCTAAACCTAAACCTAACCCTAACCCTAACCCGAACCCTAACCCGAAACCTAACCCTAACACTAACCCGAACCCTAACACTAATCCTAACCCGAAACCTAACCCGAAACCTAACCCTAACCCTAACCCGAACCCTAACCCTAACCCTAACCCGAACCCTAACCCGAGCCATAACCCTAACCCTAACCCGAACCCTAACCCGAACCCTAACCCTAACCCTAAAGGGAACCCTATCCCTAACCCTAACCCGAACCCGAACCCTAACACCTTACCCGAATCCTAACCCTAACCCGAACCCTAACACTAACCCGAACCCTAACCCTAACCCCGAACCCGAAACATAACCCTAAACCTAACCCTAATTCGAACCCTAACCCGAACCCTAACCCGAACCCCAACCCTAACCCTAACCCTAACCCTAACCCTAACCTTAAACCTAACCTCTAAACCTAACGCGAACCCTAAACCTAAGCCTAACTCTAACCCTAACCCTAACGCTAACCCGAACCCTAACCCTAACCCGAACCCTAACCCTAACCCTAAACCTAACCCGAACCGTAAGCCTAACCCAAACCCTAACCCTAACCCTAACCCTAACCCTAACCCGAAACCTAACCCTAACCCTAACTCTAACCCTAACCCTAACCCTAACCCTAACCCTAACCCGAACCCTAAACCGAACCCGAAACTGAACCCTAACCGTAACCCTAACCCTAACCCGAACCCTAACCCGAAACCTAACCCTAACCCTAACCCGAAACATAACCCGAACGCTGACCCTAACCCTACCCCGAACCCTAACCCTAACCCTAAACCGAACCCTAACCCGAAACTTAACCCTAACCCTAACCCTAATCCTAACCCAAACCCTAACCCTAACCCTAACCCGAACCCTAGCCCTAAACCTAACCCGAACCGGAACCCTAACCTGAACCATAACCCTAAACCTAACCCGAACCCGAACCCTAACACTAACCCTAACCCTAACCCTAAACCTAACTCTAACCCGAACCTTAACCCTAACCCTAACCCTAAACCGAACTCTAACCCTAACCGTAACCCTAACCCTAACCCTAACCCGATCCCTAACCCTAACCCGAACCTAACCCTAACCCTAACCCTAACCCGAACCCGAACCCTAACCCGAACCCTAACCCTAACCCTAATCCGAACCCTAACCCTAACCCTAACCCGAACCCTAACCCTAACCCTAACCCTAATCTGAAAACTAACCCTAACCCTAAACCTAACCCTAACCCTTACTCTAACCCTAACCCTAACCCGAACCCTAACCCGAAACCGAACCCTAACCCTAACCCTAACCCTAACCCTAACCCGAACCCTAACCCGAATCCTAACCTTAACCCTAACCCTTACCCGAACCCTAATGCTAACCCTTAACCCTAACCCGAACCCTAACCCGAACACTAACCCGAACCCGAACCCTAACCCTAATCCTAACCCTAACCCGAACCCTAACCCGAACCCTAAACCTAAACCTAACCCTAACGCGAACCCTAACGCTAACCCTTAACCCTAACCCGAACCCTAACCCGAACCCTAACCCTAACCCTAACCCTAACCCGAACCCTACCCGAACTCTAACCCGAACGCTAACCCGAACCCTAACCCGAATCCTAACCTTAACCCTAACCCTTACCCGAACCCTAATGCTAACCCTTAACCCTAACCCGAACCCTAACCCGAACACTAACCCGAACCCTAACCCTAACCCTAACCCTAACCCTAACCCGAACCCTAACCCGAATCCTAACCTTAACCCTAACCCTTACCCGAACCCTAATGCTAACCCTTAACCCTAACCCGAACCCTAACCCGAACACTAACCCGAACCCGAACCCTAACCCTAATCCTAACCCTAACCCGAACCCTAACCCGAACCCTAACCCTAAACCTAACCCTAACCCGAACCCTAACCCTAACCTTAACCCGAAACCTAAACCTAACCCGAACCCGAACCCTAACCCCAACCCGAACCCTAACCCTAACCCTAAAAAGTAACCCTAACCCTAACCCTAACCCTACACTAATCCGAACCCTAACCCTAACCCTAACCCTAACCCTAACCCGAACCCGAACCCTAACCCTAACCCGAACCCTAACCCTCACCCTAACCCTAAGCCTAACCCGAAACCTAACACTAACCCTAACCCCAACCCTAACCCTAACCCGAACCCTAAACTTAACCCTAACCCGAACCCTAACCCTAACCCGAACCCTAACACTAACCCTAACCCTAAGCCTAACCTTAACCCCTAACCCTAACCCTAACCCTAACCGTAACCCTAACCCTAAAACCTAAACCTAACCGTAACCCTAACGCTAACCCTAAACCGAACCCTAACCCTAACCCTAACCCTAACCCTAACCCGAACCCTAACCCTAACCCTAACCCTAACCCTAACCGTAACCCTAACCCTAAAACCTAACCCTAACCCTATCCCTAACCCGAACCATATCCCGATCCCGAACCCTAACCCTAAACCTAACCCGAACCCGAACCCTAACACTAAACCTTACCCTAACCCTAACCCTAACCGAACCCTAACCCTAACTCGAACCCTAACCCTAACCCTACCCCGACCCCTAACCCTAACCCTAACCATAACCATAACCCGAAACTTAACCCTAAACCTAACCCTAACCCTAAACCTAACCCTAACCCGAACCCTAACCCGAACCCTAACTCTAACCCTAACCCTAACCCTAAACCTAACCCGAACCCGAACCCGAACCCTAACCCTAACCCGAACCCTAACCCTAACCCTAACCCGAACCCGAACCCTAACCCGAACCCGAACCCTAACCCGAACCCGAACTCTAACCCTAACCCTAACCCTAACCCGTACCCTAACCCGAACCTTAACTCAAACCCTAACCCTAACCCGAACCCTATCCCGAACCCGAACCCGAACCCAAACCCTAACCCTAAAACGAACCCGAACCCTAACACTAACCCGAATCGTAACCCTAACCCGAACCCTAACCCAAATCCGAACCCTAACCCGAACCCGAACTCTAAACCTAACGCTAACCCTAAACCTAACCCGTACCCTAACCCGAACCTTAACTCAAACCCCAACCCTAACCCGAACCCTAACCCGAACCCGAACCCAAACCCTAACCCTAAACACAACCCGAACCCTAACACTAACCCGAACCGTAACCCTAACCCGAACCCTAATCCTAACCCTAACGCTAACCCTAACCCTAACCCTAACCCGAACCCTAACCCTAACCCGAACCCTAACCCGAAACCTAGCCCTAACCCTAACCCTAACCCGAACCCGAACCCTAACCCGAACCCGAACCCTAACCCGAACCCGAACCCTAACCCTAACCCGAATCCGAACCCGAACCCTAACCCTAACCCGAACCCTAACCCGAACCCGAACCCTAACCCGAACCCGAACCCTAACCCTAACCCTAACCCGAACCCTAACCCTAACCCGAACCCTAACCCTAACCCGAACCCTAACCCGAACCCTAACCCTAACCCTAACCCTAACCCGAACCCTAACCCTAACCCGAACACTAAACCTAACCCTAACCCTAAGCTTAAACCGAACCCTAACACTAACCCTAACCCTAACCCTAACCCGAACCCTAACACCTAACCCTAACCCTAACACTAACCGTAACCCTAACCCTAAAACCTAACCCTCACCCTAACCCTAACGCTAACCCTAAACCGAACCCTAACCCTAACCCTAAACCTAACCCTAACCCGAACCCTAACCCTAACCCTAACCCTAACCCTAACAGTAACTCTAACCCTAAAACCTAACCCTAACCCTATCCCTAACCCGAACCCTATCCCGAACCCGAACCCTAACCCTAAACCTAACCCGAACCCGATCCCTAACACTAAACCTAACCCTAACCCTAACCCTAACCGAACACTAACCCTAACTCGAACCCTAAACCTAACCCTACCCCAACCCCTAACCCTAACCCTAACCATAACCCTAACCCGAAACCTAACCCTAAACCTAACCCTAACCCTAACCCTAACCCTAACCCGAACCCTAACCCGAATCCTAACTCTAACCCTAAGCCTAACCCTAAACCTAACTCGAACCCTAACCCTAACCTTAACCCGAATCCGAACACTAACCCTAACACTAACCCCTAACCCTAACCCGAAACCTAACCCTAACCCGAACCCTAACCCTAACCAAAACCCTAACCCGAACCCTAACCCTAAACCTAATCCAAACCCTAACCCTTACCCTAGCCCGAACCCGAACCCGAAACCTAACCCTAACCCTAACCCTAACCCTAAACCGAACCCTAAACCTAACCTTAACCCGAACCCGAACCCTAACCCGAACCCTAACCCTAACCCTAACCCGAACCCTAACCCTAACCCTAACCCGAACCCTAACCCTAACCCAAACCCTAACCCGAAACCTAACCCTAACCCTAACCCTAACCCTAACCCGAACCCGTACCCTAACCCGAACCCGAACCCTAACCCGAACCCGAACCCTAACCCTAACCCGAACCCGAAACCGAACCCTAACCCTAACCCGAACCCTAACCCGAACCCGAACCCTAACCCGAACCCGAACCCTAACACTAACCCTAACCCGAACCCTAACCCTAACCCGAACCCTAACCCTAACCCGAACCCTAACCCGAACCCTAACCCTAACCCTAACCCTAACCCGAACCCTAACCCTAACCCGAACACTAAACCTAACCCTAACCCTAAGCTTAAACCGAACCCTAACACTAACCCTAACCCTAACCCTAACCCTAACCCGAACCCTAACCTTAACCCTAACCCGAACCCTAACCCTAGCCCGAACACTAACCCTAACCCTAACACTAACACCTAACCCTAACCCTAACCCTAACCGTAACCCTAACGCTAAAACCTAACCCTCACCCTAACCCTAACGCTAACCCTAAACCGAACCCTAACCCTAACCCTAAACCTAACCCTAACCCGAACCCTAACCCTAACCCTAACCCTAACCCTAACCCTAACAGTAACCCTAACCCTAAAACCTAACCCTAACCCTATCCCTAACCCGAACCCTATCCCGAACCCGAACCCTAACCCTAAACCTAACCCGAACCCGAACCCTAACACTAAACCTAACCCTAACCCTAACCCTAACCGAACACTAACCCTAACTCGAACCCTAAACCTAACCCTACCCCAACCCCTAACCCTAACCCTAACCCGAACCCTAACCCTAACCAAAACCCTAACCCGAACCCTAACCCTAAACCTAATCCAAACCCTAACCCTTACCCTAGCCCGAACCCGAACCCGAAACCTAACCCTAACCCTAACCCTAACCCTAACCCTAAACCTAACCCTAACCCGAACCCGAACCCTAACCCGAACCCGAACCAGAACCCTAACCCGAACCCTAACCCTAACACTAACCCGAACCCTAAATCGAACCCTAACCCGAATCCTAACAAGACCCCTAACCCTAACCCTAACCCGAACCCTAAACCTAACCCTAACCCAAATCCTAACCCGAACCCTAACCCTAAACCTAATCCTAACCCTAACCCTAAACTGAACCCGAACCCGAAACCTAACCCTAACCCTAACCCTAACCCTAACCCTAACCCTAACCCTAACCCTAACACCTAACCCTAACCCTAAACCTAACACTAACCCTAACCCTACAACCTAACCCTAACCCTAACCCTAAACCGAACCCTAACCCTAACACTAACCCGAACCCTAACCCTAACCCGAACCCTAACCCTAACACTAACCCGAACCCTAGCCCTAACCCTAACCCTAACCCGAACCCTAACCCGAAAACTAACCCTAACCCTATCCCTAACCGTAACCCTAAACCGAACCCTAACCCTAATCCTAACCCGAACCCGAACCCTAACCCGAACCCTAACCCTAACCCTAACCCGAACCCTTACCCTAACCCGAACCCGAACCCTAACCCTAACCCTTCCCTAACCCGAACCCTAACCCTAACACGAACCCTAACCCTAAACCTAAA
>JAVLSZ010000079.1:687500-690000 GCA_032313775.1 Urocyon cinereoargenteus | reverse complement strand
CCTAACCCGAATCCTAACCCGAACCCTAACCCTAACCCGAACCCTAAACCGAACCCTAACCCTAACCCTAACCCGAACCCAAACCCTAACCCGAACACAAACCCTAACCCGAACCCTAACCCTAACCCTAACCCTAACCCGAACCCTAACCCTATCCCGAACCCTAACCTGAACCGTAACCCAAACCCGAACCCGAACACTAACCCGAACCCTAAACCGAACCCTAACCCGAAACCTAACCCGAACCCTAACCCGAACCCTAACCCTAACCCTAACCCGAACCCTAAACCTAACCCTAACCCAAAACCTAACCCTAACCCTAACCCTAACCCTAACCCGAACCCGAACCCTAACCCTAACCGTAACCCGAACCCTAATCCCTAACCCGAAACCGAACCCGTAACCTAACCCGAACCCGAACCCTAACCCTACACCGAACCCGAACCCAAACCATAACCCGAACACTAACCCTAACCCTAACCCTAACCCGAACCCTAACCCGAACCCTAACCCGAAACCTAACACTAACCCTAACCGGAACCCTAACACTAAACCTAACCCGAACCCGAACCCTAACGCCTTACCCGAATCCTAACCCTAACCCGAAACCTAACCCGAACCCTAAACCTAACCCTAACCCCGAAACCTAACCCTAAACCTAACCCTAACCCTAACCCAAACCCTAACCCGAATCCTAACCCTAACCCTAACCCTAACCCTAACGCAACCCTAACCCTAACCCGAACCCTAACCCTAACCCTAACCATAACCCTAACCCGAACCCTAACCCGAAACCTAACCCTAACCCTAACTCGAAACCTAACCCTAACCCGAACCCTAACCCTATCCCTACACCCGATCCCCAACCCTAACCCTAACCCGAACCCTAACCCTAACCCGAACCCTAACCATACCCAAACCCAAACCCGAACCCTAACCCTAACCCGATCCCTAACCCTAACCCTAATCCTAAACCGAACCCTAAACCGAACCCTAACCCTAACACGAACCCTAACACAAACACTAACCCTAACCCTAACCCCTAACCCTAACCTTAACCCTAACCCTATCCCGAACCCTGACACTAACCCTAACCCTAACCCTAACCCGAATCCGAACCCTAACCCGAACCCTACTCCTAACCCTAAACTGAACCCTAACCCTAACCCTATCCCTAACGCTAACCCGAACCCGAACAGTAACTCTAACCCGAACCCGAACCCTAACCCTACCGGAACGCTAACCCTAACCCGAACCCTAACCCTAACCCGAACCCTAACCCTAAACCTAACCCGAAACCGAACCCGAACCCTAACCCTAACCCTAACCCGAACCCTAACGCGAACCCGAACCCTATACCTAACCCTAACCGGAACCCTAAACCTAACCCTAACCCGAACCCTAACCCTAACCCGAACCCTAACCCTAACCCGAACCCGAACCCTAACCCTAACCCGAACCCTAACCCTAACCCTAACCCTAAACCGAACCTTAACCCAAAGCCGAAACCTAACCCTAAACCGAACCCTAACCCGAACCCTAACCCTAACCCGAACCCTAACCCTAACCCTCACTCGAAACCTAAACCTAACCCTAACCCGAACCCTAACCCTAACCCGAACCCTAACCCTAACCCTAACCCGAATCCTAACCCTAACCGTAACCCGAACCCTAAACCGAATCCTAAACCTAACCCTAAACCTAACCCGAACCCTAACCCTAACCCGAACCCTAACACTAACCCTAACCCTAACACATACCCGAACCTTAACCCTAACCCTAAACCGAACCCTAACCCTAACCCTAACCCGAAACCTAACCCTAACCCTAACCCGAACCCTAACCCTAACTATAACCCTAACACTAACCCTAACCCTAAAACCTAACCCTAACCCTAACCCTAAACTTAACCCTATCCCGAACCCTAACGCTAACCCTAACCCTAACCCTAACCCTAACCCGAAACCGAACCTTAACCCTAACCCGACCCGAACCCTAACCCTAACCCTAACCCTAACCCTAACCCGAACCCTAAACCTAACCCTAACCGGAACCCTAACCCTAACCCTAACCCGAACCCTAACCCTAACCCCTTACCCGAATGCTAAACCTAACCCGAACCCTAACCCGAACCCTAACCCTAACCTTAACACCGAACCCGAACCCTAACCCGAACCCCTAGCCCTAAACCGAACCCTAAACCTAACCCGAAACCTAACCCTAACTCGAACACGAACCCGAACCCAAACCCTAACCTGATCCCTAACCCTAACCCTAACCCTAAACCGAACCCTAACCCAAACCCGAACACTAACCCGAACCCGAACCCTAACCCTAACCCTAACCCTAACCCGAAACCAAACCCTAACTATAACCCGAACCCTAAACCTAGCCCGAACTTTAAACCTAACCCTAACCCGAACCCTAACTCTAACCCGAACCCTAACCCTAACCCTAACCCGAATCCTAACCCTAACCCTAACCCGAACCCTAACCCGAA
>JAVLSZ010000079.1:670000-685000 GCA_032313775.1 Urocyon cinereoargenteus | reverse complement strand
GAACACTAAACCTAACCCTCACCCGAACCCTAACCCTAAACCTAAACCTAACCCTAAACAGAACCCTAACCCTAAACTTAACCGGAACCCTAACCCTAACCCTAACCCGAACCCGAACCCTAACCCCTTACCCGAATACTAACCCTAACCCGAACCCTAACCCTAACCGAACCCGAAACCTAAACCTAACCCTAAACCTAACGCGAACCCTAACCCGAACCCTAACCTTAACCCGAACCCGAACCCTAAGCCTAACCCTAACCCAAACCCTAACCCGAACCCTAACGCTAACCCTAACCGGAACCCTAACCCTAACCCTAACCCAAACCCGAACCCTAAACCTAACCCGAACCCTAAACCTAAACCTAACCCTAACACGAACCCGAAACTTAACCCTAACCCTAAACCGAACCCTAACCCTAACCCTAACCCGAACCCTAACCCTAACTATAACCCTAACACTAACCCTAACCCTTAATCCTAAACCTAACCCTAACCCTAAACTTAACCCTAACCCGAACCCTAACGCTAAACCTAACCCGAAACCTAACCCTAACCCTAACCCTAACCCTAACACGAACCTTAACCCTAACCCTAACCCTAACCCTAAAACTAACCCGAACCCTAACCCGAACCCTAAACCTAAACCTAACCCGAACCCTAACCCTAACCCTAACCCGAACCCGAACCCTAACCCTAACCCTAACCCTAACCCGAACCCTAACCCGAATCCTAACCCGAACCGTAACCCTAACCCGAACCCTAAACCGAACCCTAAACCTAACCCTAACCCGAACCCAAACCCTAACCCGAACCCAAACCCTAACCCGAACCCTAACCCTAACCCTAACCCTAACCCTAACCCGAACCCTAACCCTATCCCGAACCCTAACCCGAACCGTAACCCAAACCCGAACCCGAACACTAACCCGAACCCTAAACCGAACCCTAAGCCGAAACCTAACCCGAACCCTAACCCGAACCCTAACCCTAACCCTAACCCGAACCCTAAACCTAACCCTAACCCAAAACCTAACCCGAACCCTAACCCTAACCCTAACCCGAACCCGAACCCTAACCCTAACCCTAACCCGAACCCTAATCCCTAACCCGAAACCGAACCCGTAACCTAACCCGAACCCGAACCCTAACCCTACACCGAACCCGAACCCAAACCATAACCCGAACACTAACCCTAACCCTAACCCTAACCCGAACCCTAACCCGAACCCTAACCCGAACCCTAACACTAACCCTAACCGGAACCCTAACACTAACCCTAACCCGAACCCGAACCCTAACGCCTTACCCGAATCCTAACCCTAACCCTAACCCTAACCCTAACGCAACCCTAACCCTAACCCGAACCCTAACCCTAACCCTAACCATAACCCTAACGCAACCCTAACCCTAACCCGAACCCTAACCCTAACCCTAACCATAACCCTAACCCTAACCATAACCCTAACCCGAACCCTAACCCGAAACCTAACCCTAACCCTAACTCGAAACCTAACCCTAACCCGAACCCTAACCCTATCCCTACACCCGATCCCCAACCCTAACCCTAACCCGAACCCTAACCCTAACCCGAACCCTAACCATACCCAAACCCAAACCCGAACCCTAACCCTAACCCGATCCCTAACCCTAACCCTAATCCTAAACCGAACCCTAAACCGAACCCTAACCCTAACACGAACCCTAACACAAACACTAACCCTAACCCTAACCCCTAACCCTAACCTTAACCCTAACCCTATCCCGAACCCTGACACTAACCCTAACCCTAACCCTAACCCGAATCCGAACCCTAACCCGAACCCTACTCCTAAGCCTAATCTGAACCCTAACCCTAACCCTATCCCTAACGCTAACCCGAACCCGAACAGTAACTCTAACCCGAACCCGAACCCTAACCCTACCGGAACGCTAAACCTAACCCGAACCCTAACCCTTACCCGAACCCTAACCCTAAACCTAACCCGAAACCGAACCCGAAACCTAACCCTAACCCTAACCCGAACCCTAACGCGAACCCGAACCCTATACCTAACCCTAACCGGAACCCTAAACCTAACCCTAACCCGAACCCTAACCCTAACCCGAACCCTAACCCTAACCCGAACCCGAACCCTAACCCTAACCCGAACCCTAACCCTAACCCTAACCCTAAACCGAACCCTAACCCAAAGCCGAAACCTAACCCTAAACCGAACCCTAACCCGAACCCTAACCCTAACCCGAACCCTAACCCTAACCCTCACTCGAACCCTAAACCTAACCCTAACCCGAACCCTAACCCTAACCCGAACCCTAACCCTAACCCTAACCCGAATCCTAACCCTAACCGTAACCCGAACCCTAAACCGAATCCTAAACCTAACCCTAAACCTAACCCGAACCCTAACCCTAACCCGAACCCTAACACTAACCCTAACCCTAACACATACCCGAAACTTAACCCTAACCCTAAACCGAACCCTAACCCTAACCCTAACCCGAAACCTAACCCTAACCCTAACCCGAACCCTAACCCTAACTATAACCCTAACACTAACCCTAACCCTAAAACCTAACCCTAACCCTAACCCTAAACTTAACCCTATCCCGAACCCTAACGCTAACCTTAACCCTAACCCTAACCCTAACCCGAAACCGAACCTTAACCCTAACCCGAACCCGAACCCTAACCCTAACCCTAACCCTAACCCTAACCCTAACCCGAACCCTAAACCTAACCCTAACCGGAACCCTAACCCTAACCCTAACCCGAACCCTAACCCTAACCCCTTACCCGAATGCTAAACCTAACCCGAACCCTAACCCGAACCCTAACCCTAACCTTAACACCGAACCTGAACCCTAACCCGAACCCCTAGCCCTAAACCGAACCCTAAACCTAACCCGAAACCTAACCCTAACTCGAACACGAACCCGAACCCAAACCCTAACCTGATCCCTAACCCTAACCCTAACCCTAAACCGAACCCTAACCCAAACCCGAACACTAACCCGAACCCGAACCCTAACCCTAACCCTAACCCTAACCCGAAACCAAACCCTAACTATAACCCGAACCCTAACACTAACCCGAACTTTAAACCTAAACCTAACCCGAACCCTAACTCTAACCCGAACCCTAAACCTAAACCTAACCCGAATCCTAACCCTAACCCTAACCCGAAACCTAACCCGAATCCTAAACCTAACCCTAACCCTAACCCGAACCCTAACCCTAACCCTAACCCGAACCCTAACCCTAACCCTAACCCGAACCCTAACCCTAACCCTTACCCTAAACCTAACCCGAACCCTAACCCTAACCCTAACCCTAAACCTAACCTGAACCCTAACCCTAACCCTAACCCTAACCCGAACCCGAACCCTAACACTAACCCTAAACCTAAACATAATCCTAAACCGAACCCTAACCCTAACCCTAACCGTAACCCTAACCCTAACCCATAACCCTAAACCTAACCCTAACCCTAAACCTAACCCTAACCCTAACCCGAACCCTAACCCTAACCCGAACCCTAACCCTAAACCTAACCCTAACCCTAATCCTAACCCTAACCCGAACCCTAAACCGAACCCTAGCCCTAACCCTAAACCTATCCCTAAACCGAACCCTACGCCTAACCCTAATCCGAACCCTAACCCTAACCCTAACCCTAAACCGAACCCGAACACTAACCCTAACCCGAACCCGAAACCTAACCCTACACGAACCCTAACCCTAACCCGAACCCTAAACCTAACCCGAACCCTAACCCTAACCCGAACCCGAACCTGAACCCGAACCCTAACACTAACCCTAACCCGAACCCTAACCCTAACCCGAACCCTATTCCTAACCCTAACCGGAACCCTAAACCAAACCCTAACCCGAACCCTAACCCTAACCCTAACCCTTACCCCTAACCCTAAACCGAACCCTAACCCTAACCCTAAACCTAACCCTAAACCGAACCCTATCCCTAACCCTAACCCTAACCCGAACCCTAACCCTAAACCTAACACTAACCCTAATCCTAACCCTAACCCGAACCCTAAACCGAACCCTAAACCTAACCCTAAACCTATCCCTAACCCGAACACTAACCCTAACCCTAACCCCAACCCGAACCCTAACCCGAACCCGAAACCTAACCCAAACCCTAACCCTAAACCTAACCCGAACCCTAACCCTAACCCGAACCCTAACCCGAAATCTAACCCGATCCCTAACCCGAACCCTAACACGAACCCTAAACAGAACCCTAACCCGAACACTAACCCTATTCCTAATCCGAACCCTAACCCGAACCCTAACCCTAACCCGGATCCTAACCCTAACCCTACCCCAAATCCTAACACGAACCCTAACCCTAACCCGAACCCTAACCCTAACCCGAACCCTAAACCTAAACCTAACCCGAACCCTAACCCTAACCCGAACCCTAAACCTAAACCTAACCCGAACCCTAACCCCTAACACGAACCCTAACCCTAACCCTAACCCGAATCCGAACCCTACCCCGAACCCTACCCCTAACCCTAATCCTAACCCTAACCCTAACCCTAACGCGAACCCGAACGCTAACCCTAACCCGAAACCGAACCCTAACCCTACCCGAACCCTAACACTAACCCGAAACATATCACTAACCCTAACCCGAACCCAAACCCGAACCTTAAACGTAACCCTAACCCGAACCCTAACCCTAACCCGAACCCTATCCCTAACTCTAACCGGAACCCTAACCCTAACCCTAACCCGAACCCTAACCCTAAACCGAACCCTAACCCTAACCCGAACCCGAACCCGAACCCTAACCCTAACCCGAAACTTAACCCTAAACCTAACCCTAAACCGAACCCTAACCCAAACCCGAACCCTAACCCGAACCCGAACCCTAACCCTAACCCGTACCCGAACCCTAACACTAACCCGAACCCTAACCCTAACCCTAACCCGAATCCTAAACCTAACCCTAACCCGAACCCTAACCCTAACCCGAATCCTATCCTAACCCTTACCCGAACCCTAAACCGAATCCTAAACCTAACCCTAACCCTAAACCGAACCCTAACCCTAACCCGAACCCTAACCGGAACCCTAACCCTAACCCTAAACCTAACCCGAACCCGAACCTTAACCCTAACCCTCACCCGAACCCTAACCCTAACCCGAACCCTAACCCGAACCCGAACCCTAACCCGAACCCGAACCCGAACCCGAACACTAACCGTAACCCGAACCCTAAACCTAACCCTAACCCTAACCCGAACCCTAACCCAAACACGAACCCTAACCCGAACCCGAACCCTAACCCTAAACCGAACCCGAAACCTAAACCGAACCCTAACCCTAATCCTAACCCGAACCCTAACCCTAACCCGAACCCGAACCCTAACCCTAACCCGAATCCTAACCCTAACCCTAACCCGAAACCTAACCCTAACCCTAACCCTAACCCAAACCCTAACCCTAACCCTAACCCGAACCCGAACCCTAACCCTAACCCGAACGGTAACGCTAACCCTAACCCCTAACCCTAACCCTAAACCTAACCCTAACACGAACCCGAACCCTAACCCTAACCCTAACCCGAATCCTAACCCTAACCCTAACCCTAACCCTAACCCGAACCCTAACCCTAACCCTAACCCTAAGCCGAACCCTAACCTTAAACCTAACCCTAACCCTAACCCTAACCCTAACCCTAACCCGAACCCTAACCCGAACCCTAACCCTAACCCTAAACCGAAACCTAACCCTAACCCTAACCCGAACCCGAACCCAAACCCGAACCCTAACCCGAACCCGAAACCTAACCCGAACCCGAACCCGAACCCGAACCATAACCCTAACCCGAACCCTAACCCAAACCCTAACCCGAACCCTAACCCGAACCCTAACCCTAACCCTAACACGAACCCTAACCCGAACCCTGACCCTAACCCTAACCCTAACCCTAACCCTAACCCTAACCCTAAACCGAACCCTAACCCTAACCCTAACCTGAACCCAAACCCTAACTGAACCCGAACCCTAACCCGAACCCTAACCCTAACCCCTAACCCTAACCCTATCCCGAACCCTAACCCGAAATGTAACTCGAACCTGAACCCGAACCCTAACTCCAACCCTAATCCGAACCCTAACCCAAACCCTAACCCGAACCCTAACCCTAACCCTAACCCGAACCCTAAACTTAACCCTAACCCAAAACCTAACCCGAACCCTAACCCTAACCTTAACATTAACCCTAACCCTATCCCGAACCCTAACCCTAACCCTAACCCGAAACCTAACCCCTAACCCGAACCCGAACCCGTACCGTAACCCGAACCCGAACCCTAACCCTACCCCGAACCCGAACCCAAACCATAACCCTAACCCTAACCCGAACCCTAACCCTAACCCTAACCCAAACCCGAACCCAAACGTAACCCTAACCCTAACCCTAACCCGAACCCTAATCCGAACCCTAACACTAACCCTAACCCTATCCCTAACCCGAACCCTAACCCGAACCCGAACCCTAACCCTAACCCTAACCCTAACCCTAACCCGAACCCGAACCCTAACCCCTTACCCGAATCCTAACCCTAACCCGAACGCTTACCCGAAACCTAAACCTAACCCTAACACCGAACACGAACCCTAACCCGAACCCCTAACCCTAACCCGAACCCTAAACCTAAACCGAACCCTAACCCTAACCAGAACCCGAACCCGAACCCAACCCTAACCCGATCCCTAACCCTAACCCTAACCCTAAACCGAACCCTAACCCAAACCCGAACACTAACCCGAACCCGAACCGTTCCCCTAACCCGAACCCAAACCCTAACACTAACCCGAACCCTAACGCTAACCCGAATGTTAAACCTAACCCTAACCCGAACCCTGACCCTAACCCGAACCCTAAACCTAACCCTAACCGGAATCCTAAGCCTAACCCTAACCCGAACCCTAACCCGAATCCTAAACCTAACCCTAACCCTACCCCGAACCCTAACCCTAAACCTAACCCTAACCCGAACCCTAACCCTAACACTAACCCGAACCCTAACCCTAACCCTAAAACTAACCCGAACCCTAAACCTAACCCTAACACTAAACCGAACCCTAACCCTTACCCTAACCCTAACCCTAACCCGAACCCGAACCCTAACCCTAACCCTAAACCTAACCCTAACCCTAAACCGAACCCTAACCCTAACCCTAACCCTAACCCTAACCCATAACCCTAAACCTAACCCTAACCCGAACCCTAACCCTAACCCTAAAACTAACCCGAATCCTAAACCTAACCCTAATCCTAACCCGAACCCTAACCCTAACCCTAACCCGAACACTAACCCTAACCCGAACCCTAACCCTAACCCTAAACCTAACCCGAACCCTAACCCTAACACTAACCCGAAACCGAACCCTAACCCTAACCCTAACCCTAACCCTAACCCGAACCCGAACACTAACCCTAACCCTAACCCGAACCAGAACCCTAACCCTAAACCTAAACCTAACCCTAACCCTAACCCGAACCCGAACCCTAACCCGAACCCTAACCCTAACCCTAACCCTAACCCTAAAACCTAACCATAATCCGAACCCTAACCCTAACCATAACCCTAAACCTAATCCGAAACCTAACCCTAACCCTAACCCGCACCCTAACCCTAACCCAAACCCTAACTCTAACCCCTAACCCGAAACCGAACCCGTACCCTAACCCGAACCCGAACCCTAACCCTACCCCGAAAGCGGACCCAAACCATAAACTTAACCTTAACCCGAACCCTAACCCTAACCCTAACCCTAAACCGAACCCTAACCCTAACCCTAACGCTAACCCGAAACCTAACCCGATCCCTAACCCTAACCCGAACCCTAACCCGAACCCTAAACCGAACCCTAACACTAACCCTAACCCTAACCCGAACACTAACCCTAACCCGAACCCTGACCCTAACCCTAACCCTAAACCTAACCCTAACCCGAACCCTAACCCTAACCCAAACCCCCCTAACCCGAACCCTAACCCTAACCCTAACCCGAACCCTAAACCTAACCCTAACCCGAACCCTAACCCTAACCCTAACGCTAAACCTAACCCGAACCCTAACCCGAACCCTAAACCGAAACCGAACCCTAACCCTAACCCTAACCCGAACCCGAACCCTAACCCTAACCCTAACCGTAACCCGAACCCTAAACCTAACCCTAACCCGAACCCTAACCCTAACCCTAACCCTAAACCTAACCCGAACCCTAACCGTAACCCTAACCCGAAACCGAACCCTAACCCTAACCCTAACCCGAACCCGAACCCTAAACCTAAACCTAAACCTAACCCTAACCCTAACCGTAACCCGAACCCTAACCCTAACCATAACCCGAACCCTAACCCTAACCCGAACCCAAACCCTAACCCGAACCATAAACCCTAACCCAACACGAACCCGAACCCTAACACGAACCCAAACCCTAACCCTACCCCGAAACCGAACCCAAACCATAATCCTAACCCTAACCCGAACCCTAACCCTAACCCTAACCCTAAGCCGAACCCTAACCTTAAACCTAACCCTAACCCTAACCCTAACCCTAACCCGAACCCTAACCCGAACCCTAACCCTAACCCTAACCCGAAACCTAACCCTAACCCTAACCCGAACCCGAACCCAAACCCGAACCCTAACCCGAACCCGAAACCTAACCCGAACCCGAACCCGAACCCGAACCATAACCCTAACCCGAACCCTAACCCGAACCCTAACCCAAACCCTAACCCGAACCCTAACCCGAACCCTAACCCTAACCCTAACACGAACCCTAACCCGAACCCTGACCCTAACCCTAACCCGAACCCTAACACTAACCCTAACCCTAACCCGAAACCGAACACTAACGCTAACCCTAACACTAACCCTAACCCTAAACCGAACCCTAAGCCGAACCCTAACCCCTAACCCTAACCCGAACCCGAACCCTAACCCTAACCCGAACCCTAACCCTAACCGAACCCGAAACCTAAACCTAACCCTAAACCTAACGCGAACCCTAACCCGAACCCTAACCTTAACCCGAACCCGAACCCTAAGCCTAACCCTAACCCAAACCCTAACCCGAACCCTAACCCTAACCCTAACCGGAACCCTAACCCTAACCCTAACCCGAACCCGAACCCTAAACCTAACCAGAACCCTAAACCTAACCCTAACCCTAACACGAACCCGAACCTTAACCCTAACCCTAAACCGAACCCTAACCCTAACCCTAACCCGAACCCTAACCCTAACTATAACCCTAACACTAACCCTAACCCTTAAACCTAAACCTAACCCTAACCCTAAACTTAACCCTAACCCGAACCCTAACGCTAAACCTAACCCGAAACCTAACCCTAACCCTAACCCTAACCCTAACACGAACCTTAACCCTAACCCTAACCCTAACCCTAAAACTAACCCGAACCCTAACCCGAACCCTAAACCTAAACCTAACCCGAACCCTAACCCTAACCCTAACCCGAAACCGAACCCTAACCCTAACCCTAACCCTAACCCGAACCCTAACCCGAATCCTAACCCGAACCCTAACCCTAACCCGAACCCTAAACCGAACCCTAACCCTAACCCTAACCCGAACCCAAACCCTAACCCGAACCCAAACCCTAACCCGAACCCTAACCCTATCCCGAACCCTAACCCGAACCGTAACCCAAACCCGAACCCGAACACTAACCCGAACCCTAAACCGAACCCTAACCCGAAACCTAACCCGAACCCTAACCCGAACCCTAACCCTAACCCTAACCCGAACCCTAAACCTAACCCTAACCCAAAACCTAACCCTAACCCTAACCCTAACCCTAACCCTAACCCGAACCCGAACCCTAACCCTAACCCTAACCCGAACCCTAATCCCTAACCCGAAACCGAACCCGTAACCTAACCCGAACCCGAACCCTAACCCTACACCGAACCCGAACCCAAACCATAACCCGAACACTAACCCGAACCCTAACCCGAACCCTAACACTAACCCTAACCGGAACCCTAACACTAACCCTAACCCGAACCCGAACCCTAACGCCTTACCCGAATCCTAAACCTAACCCGAACCCTAACCCGAACCCTAAACCTAACCCTAACCCCGAAACCTAACCCTAACCCTAACCCTAACCCTAACCCAAACCCTAACCCGAATCCTAACCCTAACCCTAACCCTAACCCTAACGCAACCCTAACCCTAACCCGAACCCTAACCCTAACCCTAACCATAACCCTAACCCGAACCCTAACCCGAAACCTAACCCTAACCCTAACTCGAAACCTAACCCTAACCCGAACCCTAACCCTATCCCTACACCCGATCCCCAACCCTAACCCTAACCCGAACCCTAACCCTAACCCGAACCCTAACCATACCCAAACCCAAACCCGAACCCTAACCCTAACCCGATCCCTAACCCTAACCCTAATCCTAAACCGAACCCTAAACCGAACCCTAACCCTAACACGAACCCTAACACAAACACTAACCCTAACCCTAACCCCTAACCCTAACCTTAACCCTAACCCTATCCCGAACCCTGACACTAACCCTAACCCTAACCCTAACCCGAATCCGAACCCTAACCCGAACCCTACTCCTAACCCTAAACTGAACCCTAACCCTAACCCTATCCCTAACGCTAACCCGAACCCGAACAGTAACTCTAACCCGAACCCGAACCCTAACCCTACCGGAACGCTAACCCTAACCCGAACCCTAACCCTAACCCGAACCCTAACCCTAAACCTAACCCGAAACCGAACCCGAACCCTAACCCTAACCCTAACCCGAACCCTAACGCGAACCCGAACCCTATACCTAACCCTAACCGGAACCCTAAACCTAACCCTAACCCGAACCCTAACCCTAACCCGAACCCTAACCCTAACCCGAACCCGAACCCTAACCCTAACCCGAACCCTAACCCTAACCCTAACCCAAAACCGAACCCTAACCCAAAGCCGAAACCTAACCCTAAACCGAACCCTAACCTGAACCCTAACCCTAACCCGAACCCTAACCCTAACCCTCACTCGAAACCTAAACCTAACCCTAACCCGAACCCTAACCCTAACCCGAACCCTAACCCTAACCCTAACCCGAATCCTAACCCTAACCGTAACCCGAACCCTAAACCGAATCCTAAACCTAACCCTAAACCTAACCCGAACCCTAACCCTAACCCGAACCCTAACACTAACCCTAACCCTAACACATACCCGAACCTTAACCCTAACCCTAAACCGAACCCTAACCCTAACCCTAACCCGAAACCTAACCCGAACCCTAACCCTAACTATAACCCTAACACTAACCCTAACCCTAAAACCTAACCCTAACCCTAACCCTAAACTTAACCCTATCCCGAACCCTAACGCTAACCCTAACCCTAACCCTAACCCTAACCCGAAACCGAACCTTAACCCTAACCCGACCCGAACCCTAACACTAACCCTAACCCTAACCCTAACCCGAACCCTAAACCTAACCCTAACCGGAACCCTAAACCTAACCCTAACCCGAACCCTAACCCTAACCCCTTACCCGAATGCTAAACCTAACCCGAACCCTAACCCGAACCCTAACCCTAACCTTAACACCGAACCCGAACCCTAACCCGAACCCCTAGCCCTAAACCGAACCCTAAACCTAACCCGAAACCTAACCCTAACTCGAACACGAACCCGAACCCAAACCCTAACCTGATCCCTAACCCTAACCCTAACCCTAAACCGAACCCTAACCCAAACCCGAACACTAACCCGAACCCGAACCCTAACCCTAACCCTAACCCTAACCCGAAACCAAACCCTAACTATAACCCGAACCCTAACCCTAGCCCGAACTTTAAACCTAACCCTAACCCGAACCCTAACTCTAACCCGAACCCTAACCCTAACCCTAACCCGAATCCTAACCCTAACCCTAACCCGAACCCTAACCCGAATCCTAAACCTAACCCTAACCCTAACCCGAACCCTAACCCTAACCCTAACCCGAACCCTAAACCTAACCCTAACCCGAACCCTAACCCTAACCCTTACCCTAAACCTAACCCGAACCCTAACCCTAACCCTAACCCTAAACCTAACCTGAACCCTAACCCTAACCCTAACCCTAACCCGAACCCGAACCCTAACACTAACCCTAAACCTAAACATAATCCTAAACCGAACCCTAACCCTAACCCTAACCGTAACCCTAACCCTAACCCATAACCCTAAACCTAACCCTAACCCTAAACCTAACCCTAACCCTAACCCGAACCCTAACCCTAACCCGAACCCTAACCCTAAACCTAACCCTAACCCTAATCCTAACCCTAACCCGAACCCTAAACCGAACCCTAGCCCTAACCCTAAACCTATCCCTAAACCGAACCCTACGCCTAACCCTAATCCGAACCCTAACCCTAACCCTAACCCTAACCCTAAACCGAACCCGAACACTAACCCTAACCCGAACCCGAAACCTAACCCTACACGAACCCTAACCCTAACCCGAACCCTAAACCTAACCCGAACCCTAACCCTAACCCGAACCCGAACCTGAACCCGAACCCTAACACTAACCCTAACCCGAACCCTAACCCTAACCCGAACCCTATCCCTAACCCTAACCGGAACCCTAAACCAAAACCTAACCCGAACCCTAACCCTAACCCTTACCCCTAACCCTAAACCGAACCCTAACCCTAACCCTAAACCTAACCCTAAACCGAACCCTATCCCTAACCCTAACCCTAACCCGAACCCTAACCCTAAACCTAACACTAACCCTAATCCTAACCCTAACCCGAACCCTAAACCGAACCCTAAACCTAACCCTAAACCTATCCCTAACCCGAACACTAACCCTAACCCTAACCCCAACCCGAACCCTAACCCGAACCCGAACCGTAACCCGAACCCTAACCCTAAACCTAACCCGAACCCTAACCCTAACCCGAACCCTAACCCGAAATCTAACCCGATCCCTAACCCGAACCCTAACCCGAACCCTATACAGAACCCTAACCCGAACCCTAAACCTATTCCTAATCCGAACCCTAACCCGAACCCTAACCCTAACCCGGATCCTAACCCTAACCCTACCCCAAATCCTAACACGAACCCTAACCCTAACCCGAACCCTAACCCTAACCCGAACCCTAAACATAAACCTAAACCTAACCCGAACCCTAACCCTAACCCGAACCCTAAACCTAAACCTAACCCGAACCCTAACCCCTAACACGAACCCTAACCCTAACCCTAACCCGAATCCGAACCCTACCCCGAACCCTACCCCTAACCATAATCCTAACCCTAACCCTAACCCTAACGCGAACCCGAACGCTAACCCTAACCCGAACCCGAACCCTAACCCTACCCGAACCCTAACACTAACCCGAAACATATCACTAACCCTAACCCGAACCCAAACCCGAACCCTAAACGTAACCCTAACCCGAACCCTAACCCTAACCCGAACCCTATCCCTAACTCTAACCGGAACCCTAACCCTAACCCTAACCCGAACCCTAACCCTAAACCGAACCCTAACCCTAACCCGAACCCGAACCCGAACCCTAACCCGAACCCGAACCCTAACCCTAACCCGTACCCGAAACCTAACACTAACCCGAACCCTAACCCTAACCCTAACCCGAATCCTAAACCTAACCCTAACCCGAACCCTAACCCTAACCCGAATCCTATCCTAACCCTTACCCGAACCCTAAACCGAATCCTAAACCTAACCCTAACCCTAAACCGAACCCTAACCCTAACCCGAACCCTAACCGGAACCCTAACCCTAACCCTAAACCTAACCCGAACCCGAACCTTAACCCTAACCCTCACCCGAACCCTAACCCTAACCCGAACCCTAACCCGAACCCAAACCCTAACCCGAACCCGAACCCGAACCCGAACACTAACCGTAACCCGAACCCTAAACCTAACCCTAACCCTAACCCGAACCCTAACCCAAACACGAACCCTAACCCGAACCCGAACCCTAACCCTAAACCGAACCCGAAACCTAAACCGAACCCTAACCCTAATCCTAACCCGAACCCTAACCCTAACCCGAACCCGAACCCTAACCCTAACCCGAATCCTAACCCTAACCCTAACCCTAACCCTAACCCGAAACCTAACCCTAACCCTAACCCTAACCCAAACCCTAACCCTAACCCTAACCCGAACCCGAACCCTAACCCTAACCCGAACGGTAACGCTAACCCTAACCCCTAACCCTAACCCTAAACCTAACCCTCACACGAACCCTAAACCTAACCCTAACCCTAACCCTAACCAGAACCCTAACACGAACCCGAACCCTAACCCTAACCCTAACCCGAATCCTAACCCTAACCCTAACCCTAACCCTAACCCGAAACCTAACCCTATCCCTAACCCTAACCCGAACCCTAACCCTAACCCTAACCCTAACCCTAACCAGAACCCTAACCCGAACACTAAACCTAACCCTCACCCGAACCCTAACCCTAAACCTAAACCTAACCCTAAACAGAACCCTAACCCTAAACTTAACCGGAACCCTAACCCTAACCCTAACCCGAACCCGAACCCTAACCCCTTACCCGAATACTAACCCTAACCCGAAACCTAACCCGAACCCTAACCATAACCCTAACCCCGAACCCGAACCCTAACCCTAAACCTAACCCTAACCCGAACCCTAACCCGAACACTAACCGTAACCCGAACCCGAACCCTAAACCTAACACTAAACCGAAACCTAACCCTAACTTGAACCCTAACCCTAACCCTAACCCTAACCCTAAACCAAACCCTAACCCTAACCCTAACCCGAACCCGAACCCTAAACCTAACCCTAACCCTAAACCGAACCCTAACCCAAACCCTAACCCTAACCCTAACCCGAACCCAAACGCTAACCCTAACCCTAACCCGAAACCTAACCCTAACCAT
>JAVLSZ010000079.1:652500-660000 GCA_032313775.1 Urocyon cinereoargenteus | reverse complement strand
ACCGAACCCTAACCCTAACCCGAACCCGAACCCGAACCCAACCCTAACCCGATCCCTAACCCTAACCCTAACCCTAAACCGAACCCTAACCCAAACCCGAACACTAACCCGAACCCGAACCGTTCCCCTAACCCGAACCCAAACCCTAACCCTAACCCGAACCCTAACGCTAACCCGAATGTTAAACCTAACCCTAACCCGAACCCTAACCCTAACCCTAACCGGAATCCTAAGCCTAACCCTAACCCGAACCCTAACCCGAATCCTAAACCTAACCCTAACGCTACCCCGAACCCTAACCCTAACCCTAACCCTAACCCGAACCCTAACCCTAACCCTAACCCGAACCCTAACCCTAACCCTAAACCTAACCCGAACCCTAAACCTAACCCTAACACTAACCCGAACCCTAACCCTTACCCTAACCCTAACCCGAACCCGAACCCTAACCCTAACCCTAAACCTAACCCTAACCCTAAACCGAACCCTAACCCTAACCCTAACCCTAACCCTAACCCTAACCCATAACCCTAAACCTAACCCTAACCCTAAACCTAACCCTAACACTAAACCGAACCCTAAACCTAACCCGAACACTAACCCTAACCCGAACCCTAACCCTAACCTTAACCCGAACCCTAACCCTTAACCCGAACCCTAACCCTTACCCTAACCCTAACCCGAACCCGAACCCTAACCCTAACCCTAAACTTTACCCACACCCTAAACCTAACCCTAACCCTAAACCGAACCCTAAACCTAACCCGAACACTAACCCTAAACCGAACCCTAACCCTAACCTTAACCCGAACCCTAACCCCTAACCCGAACCCTAACCCGAACACTAACCCGAACCCGAACCCTAACCCTACCCCGAACCCGAACCCAAACCATAACCCTAACCCTAACCCGAACCCTAACCCTAACCCTAACCCTAACCCGAACCCTAACACTAACCCTAACCCCTAACCCTAACCTTAACCCTAACCCTATACCGAACCCTAACCCTAACCCTAACCCTAACCCGAACCCTAACACTAACCCTAACCCCTAACCCTAACCCTAACCCTAACCCTAACCCGAACCCTAACCCTAACCCGAACCCTAACCCTAACCCGAACCCGAACACTAACCCTAACCCGATTCCTAACCCTAACCCTAACCCTAAACCGAACCCTAACCCTAACCCGAACCCGAACCCGAACCCTAACCCGAACCTTAACCCTAAACCTAACCCTAAAACGAACCCTAACCCAAACCCGAACCCTAACCCGAACCCGAACCCTAACCCTAACCCGTACCCGAACCCTAACACTAACCCGAACCCTAACCCTAACCCTAACCCGAATCCTAAACCTAACCCTAACCCGAACCCTAACCCTAACCCGAATCCTATCCTAACCCTTACCCGAACCCTAAACCGAATCCTAAACCTAACCCTAACCCTAAACCGAACCCTAACCCTAACCCGAACCCTAACCGGAACCCTAACCCTAACCCTAAACCTAACCCGAACCCGAACCTTAACCCTAACCCTCACCCGAACCCTAACCCTAACCCGAACCCTAACCCGAACCCGAACCCTAACCCGAACCCGAACCCGAACCCGAACACTAACCGTAACCCGAACCCTAAACCTAACCCTAACCCTAACCCGAACCCTAACCCAAACACGAACCCTAACCCGAACCCGAACCCTAACCCTAAACCGAACCCTAAACCTAAACCGAACCCTAACCCTAATCCTAACCCGAACCCTAACCCTAACCCGAACCCGAACCCTAACCCTAACCCGAATCCTAACCCTAACCCTAAACCTAACCCTAACCCGAAACCTAACCCTAACCCTAACCCTAACCCAAACCCTAACCCTAACCCTAACCCGAACCCGAACCCTAACCCTAACCCGAACGGTAACGCTAACCCTAACCCCTAACCCTAACCCTAAACCTAACCCTCACACGAACCCTAAACCTAACCCTAACCATAACCCTAACCAGAACCCTAACACGAACCCGAACCCTAACCCTAACCCTAACCCGAATCCTAACCCTAACCCTAACCCTAACCCTAACCCGAAACCTAACCCTATCCCTAACCCTAACCCGAACCCTAACCCTAACCCTAACCCTAACCCTAACCCTAACCAGAACCCTAACCCGAACACTAAACCTAACCCTCACCCGAACCCTAACCCTAAACCTAAACCTAACCCTAAACAGAACCCTAACCCTAAACTTAACCGGAACCCTAACCCTAACCCTAACCCGAACCCGAACCCTAACCCCTTACCCGAATACTAACCCTAACCCGAAACCTAACCCGAACCCTAACCATAACCCTAACCCCGAACCCGAACCCTAACCCTAAACCTAACCCTAACCCGAACCCTAACCCGAACACTAACCGTAACCCGAACCCGAACCCTAAACCTAACACTAACCCGAAACCTAACCCTAACTTGAACCCTAACCCTAACCCTAACCCTAACCCTAAACCAAACCCTAACCCTAACCCTAACCCGAACCCGAACCCTAAACCTAACCCTAACCCTAAACCGAACCCTAACCCAAACCCTAACCCTAACCCTAACCCGAACCCAAACGCTAACCCTAACCCTAACCCGAAACCTAACCCTAACCATAACCCTAACCCTAACCCTAACCCGAACCCTAACCCTAACCGAACCCGAAACCTAAACCTAACCCTAAACCTAACGCGAACCCTAACCCGAACCCTAACCTTAAACCGAACCCGAACCCTAAGCCTAACCCTAACCCAAACCCTAACCCGAACCCTAACCCTAACCCTAACCGGAACCCTAACCCTAACCCTAACCCGAACCCGAACCCTAACCCTAACCCGAACCCTAACCCTAACCCTAACCCTAACACGAACCCGAATCTTAACCCTAACCCTAAACCGAAACCTAACCCTAACCCTAACCCGAACGCTAACCCTAACTATAACCCTAACACTAACCCTAACCCTAAAACCTAAACCTAACCCTAACCCTAAACTTAACCCTAACCCGAACCCTAACGCTAACCCTAACCCGAAACCTAACCCTAACCCTAACCCTAACCCTAACACGAATCTTAACCCTAACCCTAACCCTAAACCTAACCCTAACCCGTACCCTACCCTAACCCGTTCCCTAACCCTAACCCTAACCCTAATCCTAACCCTAACCCCTAACCCTAACCCTAACCCATACCCTAACCCTAACGCAAACCCGTACCCTAACCCTAACCCGTACCGTAAACCTAATCCTAACCCTAAACCTAACCATAACATGTACCCTAACCCTAACACGTACCCTAACACTAACCCTATCCCTAACACCTAACCCTAAACCTAACCCGAACCCTCACCCGAACCATAACCCGAACCCTAACCCTAACCCTAACCCGAACCCTAACCCGAAACTTAACCCTAAACCTAACTCGAACCCTAAACCTAACGCTAACCCGAACCCTAACCCTAAACCTAACCGAACCCGAACCCTACCCCGAACCTGAACCCTAACCCGAACCCTAACCCTAACCCTAACCCGAACCCGAACCCGAAACCTAACCCTAATCCGAACCCTAACCCGAATCCTAACCCGAACCGTAACCCTAACCCTAACCCTAACGCTAACCCTGACCCTAACCCGAACCCTAACCCTAACCCTAACCCAAGCCCTAATTCGAACCCTAACCCTAACCGTTACCCTAAACCTAACCCTAACCCCTAACCCTAACCCTAACCCTAACCCTAAAACCTAACTCTAACCCGAACCCTAACCCGAACCCTAACCCTAACCCGAACCCTAACCCTAAACCTAACCCTAACCCTAACCCTAACTCTAACCCGAAAACTAACCCTAACCCTAACCCTAACCCTAACCCTAACCCATAACCCTAAACCTAACCCTAACCCTAAACCTAACCCTAACACTAAACCGAACCCTAAACCTAACCCGAACACTAACCCTAACCCGAACCCTAACCCTAACCTTAACCCGAACCCTAACCCTTAACCCGAACCCTAACCCTTACCCTAACCCTAACCCGAACCCGAACCCTAACCCTAACCCTAAACTTTACCCACACCCTAAACCTAACCCTAACCCTAAACCGAACCCTAAACCTAACCCGAACACTAACCCTAAACCGAACCCTAACCCTAACCTTAACCCGAACCCTAACCCCTAACCCGAACCCTAACCCGAACACTAACCCGAACCCGAACCCTAACCCTACCCCGAACCCGAACCCAAACCATAACCCTAACCCTAACCCGAACCCTAACCCTAACCCTAACCCTAACCCGAACCCTAACACTAACCCTAACCCCTAACCCTAACCTTAACCCTAACCCTATACCGAACCCTAACCCTAACCCTAACCCTAACCCGAACCCTAACACTAACCCTAACCCCTAACCCTAACCCTAACCCTAACCCTAACCCGAACCCTAACCCTAACCCGAACCCTAACCCTAACCCGAACCCGAACACTAACCCTAACCCGATTCCTAACCCTAACCCTAACCCTAAACCGAACCCTAACCCTAACCCGAACCCGAACCCGAACCCTAACCCGAACCTTAACCCTAAACCTAACCCTAAAACGAACCCTAACCCAAACCCGAACCCTAACCCGAACCCGAACCCTAACCCTAACCCGTACCCGAACCCTAACACTAACCCGAACCCTAACCCTAACCCTAACCCGAATCCTAAACCTAACCCTAACCCGAACCCTAACCCTAACCCGAATCCTATCCTAACCCTTACCCGAACCCTAAACCGAATCCTAAACCTAACCCTAACCCTAAACCGAACCCTAACCCTAACCCGAACCCTAACCGGAACCCTAACCCTAACCCTAAACCTAACCCGAACCCGAACCTTAACCCTAACCCTCACCCGAACCCTAACCCTAACCCGAACCCTAACCCGAACCCGAACCCTAACCCGAACCCGAACCCGAACCCGAACACTAACCGTAACCCGAACCCTAAACCTAACCCTAACCCTAACCCGAACCCTAACCCAAACACGAACCCTAACCCGAACCCGAACCCTAACCCTAAACCGAACCCTAAACCTAAACCGAACCCTAACCCTAATCCTAACCCGAACCCTAACCCTAACCCGAACCCGAACCCTAACCCTAACCCGAATCCTAACCCTAACCCTAAACCTAACCCTAACCCGAAACCTAACCCTAACCCTAACCCTAACCCAAACCCTAACCCTAACCCTAACCCGAACCCGAACCCTAACCCTAACCCGAACGGTAACGCTAACCCTAACCCCTAACCCTAACCCTAAACCTAACCCTCACACGAACCCTAAACCTAACCCTAACCATAACCCTAACCAGAACCCTAACACGAACCCGAACCCTAACCCTAACCCTAACCCGAATCCTAACCCTAACCCTAACCCTAACCCTAACCCGAAACCTAACCCTATCCCTAACCCTAACCCGAACCCTAACCCTAACCCTAACCCTAACCCTAACCCTAACCAGAACCCTAACCCGAACACTAAACCTAACCCTCACCCGAACCCTAACCCTAAACCTAAACCTAACCCTAAACAGAACCCTAACCCTAAACTTAACCGGAACCCTAACCCTAACCCTAACCCGAACCCGAACCCTAACCCCTTACCCGAATACTAACCCTAACCCGAAACCTAACCCGAACCCTAACCATAACCCTAACCCCGAACCCGAACCCTAACCCTAAACCTAACCCTAACCCGAACCCTAACCCGAACACTAACCGTAACCCGAACCCGAACCCTAAACCTAACACTAACCCGAAACCTAACCCTAACTTGAACCCTAACCCTAACCCTAACCCTAACCCTAAACCAAACCCTAACCCTAACCCTAACCCGAACCCGAACCCTAAACCTAACCCTAACCCTAAACCGAACCCTAACCCAAACCCTAACCCTAACCCTAACCCGAACCCAAACGCTAACCCTAACCCTAACCCGAAACCTAACCCTAACCATAACCCTAACCCTAACCCTAACCCGAACCCTAACCCTAACCGAACCCGAAACCTAAACCTAACCCTAAACCTAACGCGAACCCTAACCCGAACCCTAACCTTAAACCGAACCCGAACCCTAAGCCTAACCCTAACCCAAACCCTAACCCGAACCCTAACCCTAACCCTAACCGGAACCCTAACCCTAACCCTAACCCGAACCCGAACCCTAACCCTAACCCGAACCCTAACCCTAACCCTAACCCTAACACGAACCCGAATCTTAACCCTAACCCTAAACCGAAACCTAACCCTAACCCTAACCCGAACGCTAACCCTAACTATAACCCTAACACTAACCCTAACCCTAAAACCTAAACCTAACCCTAACCCTAAACTTAACCCTAACCCGAACCCTAACGCTAACCCTAACCCGAAACCTAACCCTAACCCTAACCCTAACCCTAACACGAATCTTAACCCTAACCCTAACCCTAAACCTAACCCTAACCCGTACCCTACCCTAACCCGTTCCCTAACCCTAACCCTAACCCTAATCCTAACCCTAACCCCTAACCCTAACCCTAACCCATACCCTAACCCTAACGCGAACCCGTACCCTAACCCTAACCCGTACCGTAAACCTAATCCTAACCCTAAACCTAACCATAACATGTACCCTAACCCTAACACGTACCCTAACACTAACCCTATCCCTAACACCTAACCCTAAACCTAACCCGAACCCTCACCCGAACCATAACCCGAACCCTAACCCTAACCCTAACCCGAACCCTAACCCGAAACTTAACCCTAAACCTAACTCGAACCCTAAACCTAACGCTAACCCGAACCCTAACCCTAAACCTAACCGAACCCGAACCCTACCCCGAACCTGAACCCTAACCCGAACCCTAACCCTAACCCTAACCCGAACCCGAACCCGAAACCTAACCCTAATCCGAACCCTAACCCGAATCCTAACCCGAACCGTAACCCTAACCCTAACCCTAACGCTAACCCTGACCCTAACCCGAACCCTAACCCTAACCCTAACCCAAGCCCTAATTCGAACCCTAACCCTAACCGTTACCCTAAACCTAACCCTAACCCCTAACCCTAACCCTAACCCTAACCCTAAAACCTAACTCTAACCCGAACCCTAACCCGAACCCTAACCCTAACCCGAACCCTAACCCTAAACCTAACCCTAACCCTAACCCTAACTCTAACCCGAAAACTAACCCTAACCCTAACCCTATCCCGAACCCTAACCCTAACCCTAACCCTAACCCGAAACCTAACCTGAACCCTAACCCTAACCCTAACCCTAAACCTAACCCTAACCCGAACCCTAAACCTAACCCGAAACCGAACCCTAACGCGAATCCTAACCCTAACCCTAACCCGAACCCTAACCCGAACCCTAAACCGAACCCTAACCCTAACCCTAACCCACACCCGAACCCGAACCCTAACCCTAACCGTAACCCCAACCCAACC
>JAVLSZ010000079.1:637500-647500 GCA_032313775.1 Urocyon cinereoargenteus | reverse complement strand
GAACCCTAACCCTAACCCTAACCCGAACCCTAAACTTAACCCTAACCCAAAACCTAACCCGAACCCTAACCCTAACCTTAACATTAACCCTAACCCTATCCCGAACCCTAACCCTAACCCTAACCCGAAACCTAACCCCTAACCCGAACCCGAACCCGTACCGTAACCCGAACCCGAACCCTAACCCTACCCCGAACCCGAACCCAAACCATAACCCTAACCCTAACCCGAACCCTAACCCTAACCCTAACCCAAACCCGAACCCAAACGTAACCCTAACTCTAACCCTAACCCGAACCCTAATCCGAACCCTAACCCTAACCCTAACCCTATCCCTAACCCGAACCCTAACCCGAACCCGAACCCTAACCCTAACCCTAACCCTAACCCGAACCCGAACCCTAACCCCTTACCCGAATCCTAACCCTAACCAGAACCCTTACCCGAAACCTAAACCTAACCCTAACACCGAACACGAACCCTAACCCGAACCCCTAACCCTAACCCGAACCCTAAACCTAAACCGAACCCTAACCCTAACCCGAACCCGAACCCGAACCCAACCCTAACCCGATCCCTAACCCTAACCCTAACCCTAAACCGAACCCTAACCCAAACCCGAACACTAACCCGAACCCGAACCGTTCCCCTAACCCGAACCCAAACCCTAACCCTAACCCGAACCCTAACGCTAACCCGAATGTTAAACCTAACCCTAACCCGAACCCTGACCCTAACCCGAACCCTAACCCTAACCCTAACCGGAATCCTAAGCCTAACCCTAACCCGAACCCTAACCCGAATCCTAAACCTAACCCTAACGCTACCCCGAACCCTAACCCTAACCCTAACCCTAACCCGAACCCTAACCCTAACCCTAACCCGAACCCTAACCCTAACCCTAAACCTAACCCGAACCCTAAACCTAACCCTAACACTAACCCGAACCCTAACCCTTACCCTAACCCTAACCCGAACCCGAACCCTAACCCTAACCCTAAACCTAACCCTAACCCTAAACCGAACCCTAACCCTAACCCTAACCCTAACCCTAACCCTAACCCATAACCCTAAACCTAACCCTAACCCTAAACCTAACCCTAACCCTAAACCGAACCCTAAACCTAACCCGAACACTAACCCTAACCCGAACCCTAACCCTAACCTTAACCCGAACCCTAACCCTTAACCCGAACCCTAACCCTTACCCTAACCCTAACCCGAACCCGAACCCTAACCCTAACCCTAAACCTTACCCACACCCTAAACCTAACCCTAACCCTAAACCGAACCCTAAACCTAACCCGAACACTAACCCTAACCCGAACCCTAACCCTAACCTTAACCCGAACCCTAACCCCTAACCCGAACCCTAACCCGAACACTAACCCGAACCCGAACCCTAACCCTACCCCGAACCCGAACCCAAACCATAACCCTAACCCTAACCCGAACCCTAACCCTAACCCTAACCCTAACCCGAACCCTAACACTAACCCTAACCCCTAACCCTAACCTTAACCCTAACCCTATACCGAACCCTAACCCTAACCCTAACCCTAACCCGAACCCTAACACTAACCCTAACCCCTAACCCTAACCCTAACCCTAACCCTAACCCGAACCCTAACCCTAACCCGAACCCTAACCCTAACCCGAACCCGAACACTAACCCTAACCCGATTCCTAACCCTAACCCTAACCCTAAACCGAACCCTAACCCAAACCCGAACTCTAACCCGAACCCGAACCCTAACCCTAACCCGAACCCTAACCCTAACCCTAACCCTAACACTAACCCTAACCCTAAACCTAAACCTAACCCTAACCCTAACCCGAACCCGAACTCTAACCCGAACCCTAACCCTAACCCTAACCCTAAAACCTAACCCTAACCCGAACCCTAACACTAACCCTAACCCTAAACCTTATCCGAACCCTAACCCTAACCCTAACCCTAACCCGAACCCTAACCCTAACCCGAACCCTGACCCTAACCCTAAACCTAACCCTAACCCTAACCCGAACCCTAACCCTAACCCGAACCCTAACCCTAACCCGAACCCGAAACCGAACCCTAACCCTAACCCGATCCCTAACCCTAACCCTAACCCTAAACCGAACCCTAAACCAAACCCGAACACTAACCGGAACCCGAACCCTAACCCTAACCCGAACCCAAACCCTAACACTAACTCGAACCCTAACCCTAACCCGAACCCTAAACCTAAACCTAACCCGAATCCTAACCCTAACCCTAACCCGAACCCTAAACCGAATCCTAAACCTAACCCTAATCCTAACCCGAACCCTAACCCTAACCCTAACCCGAACACTAACCCTAACCCGAACCCTAACCCTAACCCTAAACCAAACCGAACCCTAACCCTAACACTAACCCGAAACCGAACCCTAACCCTAACCCTAACCCTAACCCTAACCCGAACCCGAACACTAACCCTAACCCTAACCCGAACCAGAACCCTAACCCTAAACCTAAACCTAACCCTAACCCTAACCCGAACCCGAACCCTAACCCGAACCCTAACCCTAACCCTAACCCTAACCCTAAAACCTAACCATAACCCGCACCCTAACCCTAACCCAAACCCTAACTCTAACCCCTAACCCGAAACCGAACCCGTACCCTAACCCGAACCCGAACCCTAACCCTACCCCGAAAGCGGACCCAAACCATAAACTTAACCTTAACCCGAACCCTAACCCTAACCCTAACCCTAAACCGAACCCTAACCCTAACCCTAACGCTAACCCGAAACCTAACCCGATCCCTAACCCTAACCCGAACCCTAACCCGAACCCTAAACCGAACCCTAACACTAACCCTAACCCTAACCCGAACACTAACCCTAACCCGAACCCTGACCCTAACCCTAACCCTAAACCTAACCCTAACCCGAACCCTAACCCTAACCCGAACCCTAACCCGAACCCTAACCCGAACCCTAACCCTAACCCTAACCCGAACCCTAAACCTAACCCTAACCCGAACCCTAACCCTAACCCTAACGCTAAACCTAACCCGAACCCTAAACCGAACCCTAAACCGAAACCGAACCCTAACCCTAACCCTAACCCGAACCCGAACCCTAACCCTAACCCTAACCGTAACCCGAACCCTAAACCTAACCCTAACCCGAACCCTAACCCTAACCCTAACCCTAAACCTAACCCGAACCCTAACCGTAACCCTAACCCGAAACCGAACCCTAACCCTAACCCTAACCCGAACCCGAACCCTAAACCTAAACCTAAACCTAACCCTAACCCTAACCGTAACCCGAACCCTAACCCTAACCATAACCCGAACCCTAACCCTAACCCGAACCCTAACCCTAACCCGAACCATAAACCCTAACCCGAACACGAACCCGAACCCTAACACGAACCCAAACCCTAACCCTACCCCGAAACCGAACCCAAACCATAATCCTAACCCTAACCCGAACCCTAACCCTAACCCTAACCCTAAGCCGAACCCTAACCTTAAACCTAACCCTAACCCTAACCCTAACCCTAACCCGAACCCTAACCCGAACCCTAACCCTAACCCTAACCCGAAACCTAACCCTAACCCTAACCCGAACCCGAACCCAAACCCGAACCCTAACCCGAACCCGAAACCTAACCCGAACCCGAACCCGAACCCGAACCATAACCCTAACCCGAACCCTAACCCGAACCCTAACCCAAACCCTAACCCGAACACTAACCCGAACCCTAAACCTAACCCTAACACGAACCCTAACCCGAACCCTGACCCTAACCCTAACCCGAACCCTAACACTAACCCTAACCCTAACCCGAAAACGAACACTAACGCTAACCCTAAACCTAACCCTAACCCTAAACCGAACCCTAAGCCGAACCCTAACCCCTAACCCTAACCCGAAACCGAACCCTAACCCTCACCCGAACCCTAACCCTAACCGAACCCGAAACCTAAACCTAACCCTAAACCTAACGCGAACCCTAACCCGAACCCTAACCTTAACCCGAACCCGAACCCTAAGCCTAACCCTAACCCAAACCCTAACCCGAACCCTAACCCTAACCCTAACCGGAACCCTAACCCTAACCCTAACCCGAACCCGAACCCTAAACCTAACCCGAACCCTAAACCTAACCCTAACCCTAACACGAACCCGAACCTTAACCCTAACCCTAAACCGAACCCTAACCCTAAACCTAACCCGAACCCTAACCCTAACTATAACCCTAACACTAACCCTAACCCTTAAACCTAAACCTAACCCTAACCCTAAACTTAACCCTAACCCGAACCCTAACGCTAACCCTAACCCGAAACCTAACCCTAACCCTAACCCTAACCCTAACACGAACCTTAACCCTAACCCTAACCCTAACCCTAAAACTAACCCGAACCCTAACCCGAACCCTAAACCTAAACCTAACCCGAACCCTAACCCTAACCCTAACCCGAACCCGAACCCTAACCCTAACCCTAACCCTAACCCGAACCCTAACCCGAATCCTAACCCGAACCCTAACCCTAACCCGAACCCTAAACCGAACCCTAACCCTAACCCTAACCCGAACCCAAACCCTAACCCGAACCCAAACCCTAACCCGAACCCTAACCCTAACCCTAACCCTAACCCGAACCCTAACCCTATCCCGAACCCTAACCCGAACCGTAACCCAAACCCGAACCCGAACACTAACCCGAACCCTAAACCGAACCCTAACCCGAAACCTAACCCGAACCCTAACCCGAACCCTAACCCTAACCCTAAACCGAACCCTAAACCTAACCCTAACCCAAAACCTAACCCGAACCCTAACCCTAACCCTAACCCTAACCCTAACCCGAACCCGAACCCTAACCCTAACCCTAACCCGAACCCTAATCCCTAACCCGAAACCGAACCCGTAACCTAACCCGAACCCGAACCTTAACCCTACACCGAACCCGAACCCAAACCATAACCCGAACACTAACCCTAACCCTAAACCTAACCCGAACCCTAACCCGAACCCTAACCCGAACCCTAACACTAACCCTAACCGGAACCCTAACACTAACCCTAACCCGAACCCGAACCCTAACGCCTTACCCGAATCCTAACCCTAACCCGAACCCTAACCCGAACCCTAAACCTAACCCTAACCCCGAAACATAACCCTAACCCTAACCCTAACCCTAACCCAAACCCTAAACCGAATCCTAACCCTAACCCTAACCCTAACCCTAACGCAACCCTAACCCTAAGCCGAACCCTAACCCTAACCCTAACCATAACCCTAACCCGATCCCTAACCCGAAACCTAACCCTAACCCTAACTCGAAACCTAACCCTAACCCGAACCCTAACCCTATCCCTACACCCGATCCCCAACCCTAACCCTAACCCGAACCCTAACCCTAACCCGAACCCTAACCATACCCAAACCCAAACCCGAACCTTAACCCTAACCCGATCCCTAACCCTAACCCTAATCCTAAACCGAACCCTAAACCGAACCCTAACCCTAACACGAACCCTAACACAAACACTAACCCTAACCCTAACCCCTAACCCTAACCTTAACCCTAACCCTATCCCGAACCCTGACACTAACCCTAACCCTAACCCTAACCCGAATCCGAACCCTAACCCGAACCCTACTCCTAACCCTAATCTGAACCCTAACCCTAACCCTATCCCTAACGCTAACCCGAACCCGAACAGTAACTCTAACCCGAACCCGAACCCTAGCCCTACCGGAACGCTAACCCTAACCCGAACCCTAACCCTAACCCGAACCCTAACCCTAAACCTAACCCGAAACCGAACCCGAACCCTAACCCTAACCCTAACCCGAACCCTAACGCGAACCCGAACCCTATACCTAACCCTAACTGGAAACCTAAACCTAACCCTAACCCGAACCCTAACCCTAACCCGAACCCTAACCCTAACCCGAACCCGGACCCTAACCCTAACCCGAACCCTAACCCTAACCCTAACCCTAAACCGAACCCTAACCCAAAGCCGAAACCTAACCCTAAACCGAACCCTAACCCGAACCCTAACCCTAACCCGAACCCTAACCCTAACCCTCACTCGAACCCTAAACCTAACCCTAACCCGAACCCTAACCCTAACCCGAACCCTAACCCTAACCCTAACCCGAATCCTAACCCTAACCGTAACCCGAACCCTAAACCGAATCCTAAACCTAACCCTAAACCTAACCCGAACCCTAACCCTAACCCGAACCCTAACACTAACCCTAACCCTAACACATCCCCGAACCTTAACCCTAACCCTAAACCGAACCCTAACCCTAACCCTAACCCGAAACCTAACCCTAACCCTAACCCGAACCCTAACCCTAACTATAACCCTAACACTAACCCTAACCCTAAAACCTAACCCTAACCCTAACCCTAAACTTAACCCTATCCCGAACCCTAACGCTAACCCTAATCCTAACCCTAACCCTAACCCGAAACCGAACCTTAACCCTAACCCGAACCCGAACCCTAACCCTAACCCTAACCCTAACCCTAACCCGAACCCTAAACCTAACCCTAACCGGAACCCTAACCCTAACCCTAACCCGAACCCTAACCCTAACCCCTTACCCGAATGCTAAACCTAACCCGAACCCTAACCCGAACCCTAACCCTAACCTTAACACCGAACCCGAACCCTAACCCGAACCCCTAGCCCTAAACCGAAACCTAAACCTAACCCGAAACCTAACCCTAACTCGAACACGAACCCGAACCCAAACCCTAACCTGATCCCTAACCCTAACCCTAACCCTAAACCGAACCCTAACCCAAACCCGAACACTAACCCGAACCCGAACCCTAACCCTAACCCTAACCCTAACCCGAAACCAAACCCTAACTATAACCCGAACCCTAACCCTAACCCGAACTTTAAACCTAACCCTAACCCGAACCCTAACTCTAACCCGAACCCTAACCCTAACCCTAACCCGAATCCTAACCCTAACCCTAACCCGAACCCTAACCCGAATCCTAAACCTAACCCTAACCCTAACCCGAACCCTAACACTAACCCTAACCCGAACCCTAACCCTAACCCTAACCCGAACCCTAACCCTAACCCTTACCCTAAACCTAACCCGAACCCTAACCCTAACCCTAACCCTAAACCTAACCTGAACCCTAACCCTAACCCTAACCCTAACCCGAACCCGAACCCTAACACTAACCCTAAACCTAAACATAATCCTAAACCGAACCCTAACCCTAACCCTAACCGTAACCCTAACCCTAACCCATAACCCTAAACCTAACCCTAACCCTAAACCTAACCCTAACCCTAACCCGAACCCTAACCCTAACCCGAACCCTAACCCTAAACCTAACCCTAACCCTAATCCTAACCCTAACCCGAACCCTAAACCGAACCCTAGCCCTAACCCTAAACCTATCCCTAAACCGAACCCTACGCCTAACCCTAATCCGAACCCTAACCCTAACCCTAACCCTAACCCTAAACCGAACCCGAACACTAACCCTAACCCGAACCCGAAACCTAACCCTACACGAACCCTAACCCTAACCCGAACCCTAACCTAACCCGAACCCTAACCCTAACCCGAACCCGAACCTGAACCCGAACCCTAACACTAACCCTAACCCGAACCCTAACCCTAACCCGAACCCTATCCCTAACCCTAACCGGAACCCTAAACCAAACCCTAACCCGAACCCTAACCCTAACCCTAACCCTTACCCCTAACCCTAAACCGAACCCTAACCCTAACCCTAAACCTAACCCTAAACCGAACCCTATCCCTAACCCTAACCCTAACCCGAACCCTAACCCTAAACCTAACACTAACCCTAATCCTAACCCTAACCCGAACCCTAAACCGAACCCTAAACCTAACCCTAAACCTATCCCTAACCCGAACACTAACCCTAACCCTAACCCCAACCCGAACCCTAACCCGAACCCGAACCCTAACCCGAACCCTAACCCTAAACCTAACCCGAACCCTAACCCTAACCCGAACCCTAACCCGAAATCTAACCCGATCCCTAACCCGAACCCTAACCCGAACCCTAAACAGAACCCTAACCCGAACCCTAACCCTATTCCTAATCCGAACCCTAACCCGAACCCTAACCCTAACCCGGATCCTAACCCTAACCCTACCCCAAATCCTAACACGAACCCTAACCCTAACCCGAACCCTAACCCTAACCCGAACCCTAAACCTAAACCTAACCCGAACCCTAACCCCTAACACGAACCCTAACCCTAACCCTAACCCGAATCCGAACCCTACCCCGAACCCTACCCCTAACCCTAATCCTAACCCTAACCCTAACCCTAACGCGAACCCGAACGCTAACCCTAACCCGAACCCGAACCCTAACCCTAACCCTAACACGAACCCTAACCCTAACCCGAACCCTATCCCTAACTCTAACCGGACCCCTAACCCTAACCCTAACCCGAACCCTAACCCTAAACCGAACCCTAACCCTAACCCGAACCCGAACCCGAACCCTAACCCTAACCCGAACCTTAACCCTAAACCTAACCCTAAACCGAACCCTAACCCAAACCCGAAACCTAACCCGAACCCGAACCCTAACCCTAACCCGTACCCGAACCCTAACCCTAACCCGAACCCTAACCCGAACCCTAACCCGAACCCTAAACCTAACCCTAACCCTAACCCTAACTCTAACCCTAACCCGAACCCTAAACCTAACCCTAACCGGAACCCTAACCCTAACCCTAACCCGAACCCTAACCCTAACCCCTTACCCGAATGCTAAACCTAACCCGAACCCTAACCCGAACCCTAACCCTAACCTTAACACCGAACCCGAACCCTAACCCGAACCCCTAACCCTAAACCGAACCCTAAACCTAACCCGAAACCTAACCCTAACCCGAACACGAACCCGAACCCAAACCCTAACCTGATCCCTAACCCTAACCCTAACCCTAAACCGAACCCTAACCCAAACCCGAACACTAACCCGAACCCGAACCCTAACCCTAACCCGAACCCGAACCCGAACCCAAACCCTAACTATAACCCGAACCCTAACCCTAACCCGAACTTTAAACCTAACCCTAACCCGAACCCTAACCCTAACCCGAACCCTAACCCTAACCCTAACCCGAATCCTAACCCTAACCCTAACCCGAACCCTAACCCGAATCCTAAACCTAACCCTAACCCTAACCCGAACCCTAACCCTAACCCTAACCCGAACCCTAACCCTAACCCTAACCCGAAACCTAACCCTAACCCTAACCCTAAACCTAACCCGAACCCTAACCCTAACACTAACCCTAACCCGAACCCTAACCCTAATCCTAACCCTAACCCGAACCCGAACCCTAACCCTAGCCCTAAACCTAAACCTAATCCTAAACCGAACCCTAACCCTAACCCTAACCGTAACCCTAACCCTTACCCATAACCCTAAACCTAACCCTAACCCTAAACCTAACCCTAACCCTAACCCGAACCCTAACCCTAACCCGAACCCTAACCCTAAACCTAACCCTAACCCTAATCCTAACCCTAACCCGAACCCTAAACCGAACCCTAGCCCTAACCCTAAACCTATCCCTAAACCGAACCCTACCCCTAACACTAATCCGAACCCTAACCCTAACCCTAACCCTAACCCTAAACCGAACCCGAACACTAACCCTAACCCGAACCTGAACCCTAACCCTACACGAACCCTAACCCTAACCCGAACCCTAAACTTAACCCAAACCCTAACCCTAACCCGAACCCGAACCCGAACCCGAACCCTAACACTAACCCGAACCCGAACCCTAACCCTAACCCGAACCCTATCCCTAACCCTAACGGGAACCCTAACCCTAACCCGAAACCTAACCCTAAACCTAACCCTAACCCCTAACCCTAACCCGAACCCTAACCCTAACCCTAAACCTAACCCTAAACCGAACCCTATCCCTAACCCTAACCCTAACCCGAACCCTAACCC
>JAVLSZ010000079.1:605000-632500 GCA_032313775.1 Urocyon cinereoargenteus | reverse complement strand
TAAACCTAACCAGAACGCTAACCCTAACCCTAACCCTAACCCGAACCCGAACACTAACCCGAACCCTAACCCTAACCCTAACCCGAACCCTAACCCTAACCCGAACCCGAACCCTAACCCTAACCCTAACCCTAACTCGAACCCTAACCCTAACCCTAACCCTAACCCTAACACGAACCCGAACCCTAACCCAAACCCTAACCCTAAACCGAACACGAACCCTAACCCTAACCCTAACCCTAACCCTAACCCGAACCTTAACCCTAACCGTAACCCGAACCCTAACCCTAACCCTAACCCTAACCCTAACCCTAAACCGAACCCTAAACCTAACCCTAACCCTAACCCGAACCCTAACCCTAACCCTAACCCTAACTCGAATCCGAACCCTAACCCGAACCCTACCCCTAACCCTAATCCGAACCCTAACCCTAACCCTAACCCTAACCTGAACCCTAACCCTAACCAGAACCCTAACCCTAACCCTAACCCTAACCCGAACGCTAACCCTAACCCTCACCCTAACCCGAACCCTAACCCTAACCCTAACCCGAACCCTAAGCCGAAACCTAACCCTAACCCTAACCCGAACCCTAATCCTAACCATAACCCTAACCCGAACCCTAATCGTAACCATAACCCTAACCCTAACCCTAACCCGAACCCTAAACCTAACCCTAACCCGAACCCTAACCTTAACCGAAACCCTAACCCTAACCCGAACCCTAACCCTAACCCTAACCCGAACCCTAAACCTAACCCTAACCCGAACCCTAACCCTAACCCGAACTCTAACCCTAACCCTAGCCCTAAGCCTAACACGAACCCTAACCCGAACCCTAACCCTAACCCTAACCCGAACCCTAACCCTAACCCTAAACCTAACCCGAACCCTAACCCTAACCCTAAACCTAACCGGAACCCTAACCCTAACCCTAACCCGAACCCGAACCCTAACCCCTTAACCGAATCCTAACCCTAACCCGAACCCTAACCCGAACCCTAAACCTAACCCTAACCCCGAAACCAAACCCTAACCCTAATCCTAACCCTAACCCGAACCCTAACACGAACCCGAACCCTAACCTTAACCCTAACCTGAATTCGAACCCTAACCCAAACCCTAACACTAAACCGAACACGAACCCTCACCCTAACCCTAACCCTAACCCGAACCTTAACCCTAACCCTAACCCGAACCCTAACCCTAACCCTAACCCTAACCCTAAACCGAACCCTAACCCTAACCCTAACCCTAACTCGAACCCTAACCCTAACCCTAACCCTAACCCGAACCCTAGCCCGAACCCTAACCCTAACCCTAACCCGAACCCTAACCCTAACCCTAAACCTAACCCGAACCCTAAACCTAACCATAACCCTAACCGAACCCTAACCCTAACCCGAACCCTAACCTGAACCCTAAACCTAAACCGAACCCGAACCCTACCCCTAACCCGAACCCTAACCCTAACCCGAACCCTAACCCTAACACTAACCCTAACCCGAACCCGAACCCTAACACTAACCCGAACCCGAAACCTAACCCGAACCCGAACCCTAACCCTAACACTAACCCTAAACCGAAACAGAACCCTAACCCTAACCCTAACCCTAACACTAACCCTAACCCTAACCCGAACCCTAACCCGAACCCGAACCCTAACCCTAACCCTAACCCGAACCCTAACCCTAACCCTAACACTAACCCGAACCCTAACCCTAACCCGAACCCGAACCCTAACCCTAACCCTAACGGGAATCCTAACCCTAACCCGAACCCTAACCCTAACCCAAACCCTAACTCTAACCCGAACCCTAACCCGAACCCTAACCCGAACCCTAACCTTTACCCGAACCCTCACCCTAACCCTAACCCGAACCCGAACCCTAAACCGAACCCTAACCCTAAACCTAACCCTAACCCGAACCCTAACCCTAACCCTAACCCTAACCCTAACCCGAACCTTAACCCTAACCCTACACGAACCTTAACCCTAACCCTAAACCTAACCCGAAACTGAACCCTATCCCTAACCGTAACCCAAAACCGAACCCTAACCCGAACCCGAACCCTAATCCTAACACTAACCCTAACCCTAACCCGAACCCTAACCCTAACCCGAACCCTAACCCGAACCCGAAACCTAACCCTAAACATAACCCTAACCCTAAACCGAACCCTAACCCTAACCCTAACCCGAACCTTAACCCTAACCCTACCCCGAACCTTAACCCTAACCCTAACCCTAACCCTAATCCTAACCCTAACCCGAACCCTACCCCTAAACCTAATCCGAACCCTAACCCTAACCCTAACCCTAACCCTAACCCTAACCCGAACCCTAACCCTAACCCTACCTCCTAAACCTAACCCTAACCCTAACCCGAACCCTAACCCTAACCGAACCCTAAACCTAACCCGAACACTAACACGAACCCTAAACCTAACCCGAAACCGAACCCTACCCCTAACCCGAACCCTAACCCTAACCCGAACCCTAAACCTAACACTAACCCTAACCCGAAGCCGAAACCTAACACTAACCCGAACCCGAACCCTAACCCGAACCCTAACCCTAACCCTAAACCCTAACCCTAACCCTAACCCTAAACCGAACCCTAACCCTAACCCTAACCCTAACCCGAACCCGAACCCGAACCCGAACCCTAACCCGAACCCTAACCCTAACCCTAATCCGAACCCTAACCCTAACCCTATCCCTAACCCTAACCCGAACCCTAACCCTAACACTAACCCTAACCCTAACCCAAACCCTAACCCTAACCCGGACCCTAACCCGAACCCGAACCCTAACCCTAACCTTAACCCTAACCCTAACCCTAACCCTAACCCTAACCATATCCCGAACCCTAACCCGAACCTTAACCCTAACCCTACCCCGAACCTTAACCCTAACCCTAACCCTAACCCTAAACCTAACCCGAACCCGAACCCCAACCCTAATCCTAACCCTAACCGGAACCCTAACCCTAACCCTAACCCTAACCCTAACCTGAACCCTAACTCTAACCCTAACCGAACCCTAACCCTAACCCTAACCTTAACCCTAACCCTAAACCTAAACCTAACCCTAACCCTAACCCGAACCGGAACCCTAACCCGAACTCTACCCCTAACCCTAATCCGAACCCTTACCCTAACACTAACCCTAACCCTAACCCGAACCCTAACACTAACCAGAACGCTAACCCTAACCCTATCCCTAACCCGAACCTGAACCCTAACCCGAACCCTAACCCTAACCCTAAACCGGACCCTAACCCTAATCCGAACCCTAACCCTAACCCGAACCCTAACCCTAACCCTAACCCTAACCCTAACCCTAACCCTAACCCTAACACGAACCCGAACCCTAACCCAAACCCTAACCCTAAACCGAACACGAACCCTAACCCTAACCCTAACCCTAACCCTAACCCGAACCTTAACCCTAACCGTAACCCGAACCCTAACCCTAACCCTAACCCTAACCCTAACCCTAAACCGAACCCTAAACCTAACCCTAACCCTAACCCGAACCCTAACCCTAACCCTAACCCTAACTCGAATCCGAACCCTAACCCGAACCCTACCCCTAACCCTAATCCGAACCCTAACCCTAACCCTAACCCTAACCTGAACCCTAACCCTAACCAGAACCCTAACCCTAACCCTAACCCTAACCCGAACGCTAACCCTAACCCTCACCCTAACCCGAACCCTAACCCTAACCCTAACCCGAACCCTAAGCCGAAACCTAACCCTAACCCTAACCCGAACCCTAATCCTAACCATAACCCTAACCCGAACCCTAATCGTAACCATAACCCTAACCCTAACCCTAACCCGAACCCTAAACCTAACCCTAACCCGAACCCTAACCTTAACCGAAACCCTAACCCTAACCCGAACCCTAACCCTAACCCTAACCCGAACCCTAAACCTAACCCTAACCCGAACCCTAACCCTAACCCGAACTCTAACCCTAACCCTAGCCCTAAGCCTAACACGAACCCTAACCCGAACCCTAACCCTAACCCTAACCCGAACCCTAACCCTAACCCTAAACCTAACCCGAACCCTAACCCTAACCCTAAACCTAACCGGAACCCTAACCCTAACCCTAACCCGAACCCGAACCCTAACCCCTTAACCGAATCCTAACCCTAACCCGAACCCTAACCCGAACCCTAAACCTAACCCTAACCCCGAAACCAAACCCTAACCCTAATCCTAACCCTAACCCGAACCCTAACACGAACCCGAACCCTAACCTTAACCCTAACCTGAATTCGAACCCTAACCCAAACCCTAACACTAAACCGAACACGAACCCTCACCCTAACCCTAACCCTAACCCGAACCTTAACCCTAACCCTAACCCGAACCCTAACCCTAACCCTAACCCTAACCCTAAACCGAACCCTAACCCTAACCCTAACCCTAACTCGAACCCTAACCCTAACCCTAACCCTAACCCGAACCCTAGCCCGAACCCTAACCCTAACCCTAACCCGAACCCTAACCCTAACCCTAAACCTAACCCGAACCCTAAACCTAACCATAACCCTAACCGAACCCTAACCCTAACCCGAACCCTAACCTGAACCCTAAACCTAAACCGAACCCGAACCCTACCCCTAACCCGAACCCTAACCCTAACCCGAACCCTAACCCTAACACTAACCCTAACCCGAACCCGAACCCTAACACTAACCCGAACCCGAAACCTAACCCGAACCCGAACCCTAACCCTAACACTAACCCTAAACCGAAACAGAACCCTAACCCTAACCCTAACCCTAACACTAACCCTAACCCTAACCCGAACCCTAACCCGAACCCGAACCCTAACCCTAACCCTAACCCGAACCCTAACCCTAACCCTAACACTAACCCGAACCCTAACCCTAACCCGAACCCGAACCCTAACCCTAACCCTAACGGGAATCCTAACCCTAACCCGAACCCTAACCCTAACCCAAACCCTAACTCTAACCCGAACCCTAACCCGAACCCTAACCCGAACCCTAACCTTTACCCGAACCCTCACCCTAACCCTAACCCGAACCCGAACCCTAAACCGAACCCTAACCCTAAACCTAACCCTAACCCGAACCCTAACCCTAACCCTAACCCTAACCCTAACCCGAACCTTAACCCTAACCCTACACGAACCTTAACCCTAACCCTAAACCTAACCCGAAACTGAACCCTATCCCTAACCGTAACCCAAAACCGAACCCTAACCCGAACCCGAACCCTAATCCTAACACTAACCCTAACCCTAACCCGAACCCTAACCCTAACCCGAACCCTAACCCGAACCCGAAACCTAACCCTAAACATAACCCTAACCCTAAACCGAACCCTAACCCTAACCCTAACCCGAACCTTAACCCTAACCCTACCCCGAACCTTAACCCTAACCCTAACCCTAACCCTAATCCTAACCCTAACCCGAACCCTACCCCTAAACCTAATCCGAACCCTAACCCTAACCCTAACCCTAACCCTAACCCTAACCCGAACCCTAACCCTAACCCTACCTCCTAAACCTAACCCTAACCCTAACCCGAACCCTAACCCTAACCGAACCCTAAACCTAACCCGAACACTAACACGAACCCTAAACCTAACCCGAAACCGAACCCTACCCCTAACCCGAACCCTAACCCTAACCCGAACCCTAAACCTAACACTAACCCTAACCCGAAGCCGAAACCTAACACTAACCCGAACCCGAACCCTAACCCGAACCCTAACCCTAACCCTAAACCCTAACCCTAACCCTAACCCTAAACCGAACCCTAACCCTAACCCTAACCCTAACCCGAACCCGAACCCGAACCCGAACCCTAACCCGAACCCTAACCCTAACCCTAATCCGAACCCTAACCCTAACCCTATCCCTAACCCTAACCCGAACCCTAACCCTAACACTAACCCTAACCCTAACCCAAACCCTAACCCTAACCCGGACCCTAACCCGAACCCGAACCCTAACCCTAACCTTAACCCTAACCCTAACCCTAACCCTAACCCTAACCATATCCCGAACCCTAACCCGAACCTTAACCCTAACCCTACCCCGAACCTTAACCCTAACCCTAACCCTAACCCTAAACCTAACCCGAACCCGAACCCCAACCCTAATCCTAACCCTAACCGGAACCCTAACCCTAACCCTAACCCTAACCCTAACCTGAACCCTAACTCTAACCCTAACCGAACCCTAACCCTAACCCTAACCTTAACCCTAACCCTAAACCTAAACCTAACCCTAACCCTAACCCGAACCGGAACCCTAACCCGAACTCTACCCCTAACCCTAATCCGAACCCTTACCCTAACACTAACCCTAACCCTAACCCGAACCCTAACACTAACCAGAACGCTAACCCTAACCCTATCCCTAACCCGAACCTGAACCCTAACCCGAACCCTAACCCTAACCCTAACCCTAAACCGGACCCTAACCCTAATCCGAACCCTAACCCTAACCCGAACCCTAACCCTAACCCTAACCCTAACCCGAACCCTAACCCTAACCCTAACCCTAACCCGAACCCGAAACCTAACCCAAACCCTAACCCTAACCCTAAACCGAACCCTAACCCTAACCCTAACCCTAACCCGAACCCAAACCCTAACCCTAACCCTAACCCAAACCCTAACCCTAACCATAACCCTAACCCTAACCCTAACCCGAACCCTACCCTAACCCTAACCCGAACCCTAAACCTAACCGTAACCCTAAACCTAACCCGAACCCTAACCCTAACCCTAACCCCTAACCCTAACACTAACCCTAACCCGAACCCTAACCCTACCCTAACCCTAACCCGAACCCTAACCCGAACCCGAACCCGAACCCTAACCCGAACCCTACCCCTAACCCTAATCCGAACCCTAACACTAACCCTAAACCTAACCCTAACCCTAACCCGAACCCTAACCCTAACTCTACCTCCTAAACCTAACCCTAACCCTAACCCGAACCCTAACCCTAACCGAACCCTAACCCTAACCCGAACCCTAACCCGAACCCTAAACCTAACCCGAACCCGAACCCTACCCCTAACCCGAACCCTAACCCTAACCCGAACCCTAACCCTAACACTAACCCTAAGCCGAACCCGAAACCTAACACTAACCCGAACCCGAAACCTAACCCGAACCCGAACCCTAGCCCTAACACTAACCCTAAACCGAACCCGAACCCTAAACCTAACTCTAACCCTAACACTAACCCTAACCCTAACCCGAACCCTAACCCAAACCCGAACCCTAACCCTAACCCTAACCCTAACCCGAACCCTAACCCTAACCCTAACCCTAACACTAACCCGAACCCTAACCCTAACCCGAACCCGAACCCTAACCCTAACCCTAACCGGAATCCTAACCCTAACCCGAAACCTAACCCTAACCCAAACCCTAACCCTAACCCGAACCCTAACGCGAACCCGAACCCGAACCCTAACCCTAACCATAACCCTAACCCTAACCCTAACCCTAACCCGAACCCTAACCCTAACCCGAAACTTAACACTAACCCTACCCCGAACCTTAACCCTAACCCTAACCCTAACCCTAAACCTAACCCGAACCCGAACCCCAACCCTAATCCTAACCCTAACCGGAACCCAAACCCTAACCCTAAACCGAACCATAACCTGAACCCTAACTCTAACCCTAACCCGAACCCTAACCCTAACCCTAACCTTAACCCTAACCCTAAACCTAAACCTAACCCTAACCCTAACCCGAACCAGAACCCTAACCCGAACTCTACCCCTAACCCTAATCCGAACCCTTACCCTAACCCTAACCCTAACCCTAACCCTAACCCGAACCCTAACACTAACCAAACGCTAACCCTAACCCTAACCCTAACCCGAACCCGAACCCTAACCCGAACCCTAACCCTAACCCGAACCCTAACCCTAACCCGAACCCTAACCCTAACCCTAAACCTAACCCTAAACCGAACCCTAACCCTAACCCTAACCCGACCCCTAACCCTAACCCTAACCCGAACCCTAACCATAACCCTAACCCTAACCCGAACCCTAACCCTAACCATAACCCTACCCCTAACCCTAATCCGAACCCTAACCCTAACCCTTACCCTAACCCTAACCCTAACCCGAACCCTACCCTAACATTAACCCTAACCCTAAACCGAACCCTAACCCTAACCCGAACCCTAACCCGAACCCGAACCCTAACCCTAACCATAACCCTATCCCTAAACCTAACCCGAACCCTAACCCTAACCCTAACCCGAACCTTAACCCTAACCCTACCCGAACCTTAACCCTAACCCTAACCCTAACACTAACCCTAAACCTAACCCGAAACCGAACACCAACCCTAATCCTAACCCTAACCGAAACCCTAACCCTAACCCTAACCCGAACCCTAACCTGAAACTAACTCTAACCCTAACCCGAACCCTAAACCTAACCGTAACTTTAACCCTAACCCTAAACCTAAACCTAACCCTAACCCTAACCCGAACCGGAACCCTAACCCGAAATCTACCCCTAACCCTAATCCGAACCCTTACCCTAACCCTAACCCTAACCCTAACCCGAACCCTAACACTAACCAGAACGCTAACCCTAACCCTAAACCTAACCCGAACCCGAACCCTAACCCGAACCCTAACCCTAACTCGAACCCTAACCCTAACCCTAACCTGAACCCTAACCCTAACCCTAACCCTAACCCGAAACCTAACCCTAACCCTAACCCTAACCCTAACCCGAACCCTAACCCTAAACCTAACCCTAACCCGAACCCGAACCCTAACCCAAACCCTAACCCTAAACCGAACACGAACACTCACACTAACCCTAACCCTAAACCGAACCTTAACCCTAACCCTAACCCGAACCCTAACCCTAACCCTAACGCGAACCCTAACCCTAACCCTACCTCCTAAACCTAACCCTAACCCTAACCCGAACCCTAAACCTAACCGAACCCTAACCCTAACCCGAACCCTAACCCGAACCCTAAACCTAACCCGAACATGGACCCTACACCTAACCCGAACCCTAACCCTAACCCGAACCCTAACCCTAACACTAACCCTAACCCGAAACCGAAACCTAACACTAACCCGAACCCGAACCCTAACCCGAACGCGAACCCTAACACTAACACTAACCCTAAACCGAACCCGAACCCTAACCCTAACCCTCACCCTAACACTAACCCTAACCCTAACCCGAACCCTAACCCGAACCCGAACCCTAACCCTAACCCTAACCCGAACCCTAACCCTAACCCTAACCCTAACACTAACCCGAACCCTAACCCTAACCCGAACCCGAACCCTAACCCTAAACCTAACCGGAATCCTAACCCTAACCCGAACCCTAACCCTAACCCAAACCCTAACCCTAACCGGAACCCTAACCCGAACCCTAACCCGAACCCTAACCCTAACCCGGACCCTAACCCTAACCCTAACCAGAACCCGAACCCTAAACCGAACCCTAACCCTAAACCTAACCCTAACCCGAACCCTAACCCTAACCCTAACCCTAACCCTAACCCGAACCTTAACCCTATCCCTACCCCGAACCTTAACCCTAACCCTAACCGTAACCCTAAACCTAACCCTAAACCGAACACTAACCCTAACCCTTACCGTAACCCGAAACCTAACCCTAACCTCAACACGAACCCTAACACTAACCCTAACCCGAACCCTAACCCTAACCCTAACCCTAACCCTAACCCGAACACTAACCCTAACCCTAACCCTAACCCGAACCCTGACCCTAAACCTAACCCTAACCCTAACCCTAATCCTAACCCGAAACTGAACCCTAACCCTAACCGTAACCCGAACCCGAACCCTAACCCTAACACTAACCCGAACCCTAACCTTAACCCTAACCCTAACCCGAACCCTAACACTAACCAGAACGCTAACCCTAACCCTAACCCTAACCCGAACCTGAACCCTAACCCGAACCCTAACCCTAACCCTAACCCGAACCCTAACCCTAACCCGAACCCTAACCCTAACCCTAACCTGAACCCTAACCCTAACCCTAACCCTAACCCTAACCCGAACCCTAACCCTAACCCTAACCCTAACCCGAATCCGAACCCTAACCCAAACCCTAACCCTAAACCGAACACGAACCCTCACCCTCACCCTAACCCTAACCCGAACCTTAACCCTAACCCTAACCCGAACCCTAACCCTAACCCTAACCCTAACCCTAAACCGAACCCTAACCCTAACCCTAACCCTAACCCGAACCCTAACCCTAACCCTAACCCTAACCCGAACCCTAACCCGAACCCTAACCCTAATCCTAACCCGAACCCTAACCCTAACCCTAACCCTAACCCTAACCCGAACCCTAACCATAACCCTAACCGAACCCTAACCATAACCCGAACCCTAACCCGAACCCTAAACCTAACCCGAACCCGAAACCTACCCCTAACCCGAACCCTTACCCTAACCCGAACCCTAACCCTAACACTAACCCTAACCCGAACCCGAACCCTAACACTAACCCGAACCCGAACCCTAACCCGAACCCGAACCCTAACCCTAACACTAACCCTAATCCGAAACCGAACCCTAACCCTAACCCTAACCCTAACACTAACCCTAAACCTAACCCGAACCCTAAACCGAACCCGAACCCTAACCCTAACCCTAACCCTAACCCGAACCCTTACCCTAACCCTAACCCTAACCCTAACCCTAACCCTAACCCTAACCCGAACCCTAAGACTAACCAGAACGCTAACCCTAACCCTAACCCTAACCCTAACCCGAACCCTAACCCTAACCCGAACCCTAACCCTAACCCTAACCCGAACCCTAACCCTAACCCTAAACCTAACCCGAATCCGAACCCTAACCCAAACCCTAACCCTAAACCGAACCCTAACCCTAACACTAACCCTAACCCGAACCCGAACCCTAACACTAACCCGAACCCGAACCCTAACCCGAACCCGAACCCTAACCCTAACACTAACACTAAACCGAAACCGAACCCTATCCCTAACCCGAACCCTAACACTAACCCTAACCCTAACCCGAACCCTAACCCGAACACGAAACCTAACCCTAACCCTAACCCGAAACCTAACCCTAACCCAAACCCTAACCCTAACCCGAACCCTAAACCGAACCCGAACCCTAACCATAACCATAACCCTAACCCTAACCCTAACCCGAACCCTAACCCTAACCCGAAACTTAACACTAACCCTACCCTGAACCTTAACCCTAACACTAACCCTAACCCTAAACCTAAACCGAACCCGAACCCCAACCCTAATCCTAACCCTAACCGGAACCCTAACCCTAACCCTAAACCGAACCATAACCTGAACCCTAACTCTAACCCTAACCCGAACCCCAACCCTAACCCTAACCTTAACCCTAACCCTAAACCTAAACCTAACCCTAACCCTAACCCGAACCGGAACCCTAACCCGAACTCTACCCCTAACCCTAATCCGAACCCTTACCCTAACCCTAACCCTAATCCTAACCCGAACCCGAACTCTAACACTAACCAGAACGCTAACCCTAACCCTAACCCTAACCCGAACCCGAACCCTAACCCTAACCCGAACCCTAACCCTAACCCGAACCCTAACCCTAACCCTAACCCTAACCCTAACCCTAAACCGAACCCTAACCCTAACTCTAACCCGACCCCTAACCCTAAACCTAACCCGAACCCTAACCCTAACCCTAACCCTAACCCTAACCCGAACCCTAACCCTAACCATAACCCTACCCCTAACCCTAATCCGAACCTTAACCCTAACCCTTACCCTAACCCTAACACTAACCAGAACGCTAAACCTAACCCTAACCCTAACCCGAACCCGAACCCTAACCCGAACCCTAACCCTAACTCGAAACCTAACCCTAACCCGAACCCTAACCCTAACCCTAACCCTAACCCAAACCCTAACCCTAACCCTAACCCTAACCCTAACCCGAACCCTAACCCTAACCCTAACTCTAACCCGAACCCGAACCCTAAACCAAACCCTAACCCTAAACCGAACACGAACACACACACTAACCCTAACCCTAAACCGAACCTTAACCCTAACCCTAACCCGAACCCTAACCCTAACCCTAACCCTAACCCTAACCCGAACCCTAACCCTAACCCTAACCCTAACCCTAACCCTAAACCGAACCCGAACCCTAACCCGAACCCTACCCCTAACCCTAATCCGAACCCTAACCCTAACCCTAACCCTAACCCTAACGCGAACCCTAACCCTAACCCAACCTCCTAAACCTAACCCTAACCCTAACCCGAACCCTAACCCTAACCGAACCCTAACCCTAACCCGAACCCTAACCCGAACCCTAACCCTAACCCTAACCCCTAACCCTAACCCTAACCCTAACCCGAACCCTAACCCTAACCCTAACCCTAACCCGAACCCGAACCCGAACCCGAACCCTAACCCGAACCCTACCCCTAACCCTAATCCGAACCCTAACCCTAAACCTAACCCTAACCCTAACCCTAACCCGAACCCTAACCCTAACACTAACCCTAACCCTAACCCAAACCCTAACCCTAACCCGAACCCTAACCCGAACCCGAACCCTAACCCTAAACATAACCCTAACCCTAACCCTAACCCTAACCCTAACCATATCCCGAAACCTAACCCGAACCTTAACCCTAACCCTACCCCGAACCTTAACCCTAACCCTAACCCTAACCCTAACCCTAAACCTAACCCGAACCCGAAACCCAACCCTAAACCTAACCCTAACCGGAACCCTAACCCTAACCCTAACCCTAACCCTAACCTGAACCCTAACTCTAACCCTAACCGAACCCTAACCCTAACCCTAACCTTAACCCTAACCCTAAACCTAAACCTAAACCTAACCCTAACCCGAACCGGAATCCTAACCCGAACTCTACCCCTAACCCTAATCCGAACCCTTACCCTAACCCTAAACCTAACCCTAACCCTAACCCGAACCCTAACACTAACCAGAACGCTAACCCTAACCCTAACCCTAACCCGAACCCGAACCCTAACCCGAACCCTAACCCTAACCCTAACCCGAACCCTAACCCTAACCCGAACCCTAACCCTAACCCGAACGCTAACCCTAACCCTAACCCTAACCCGAACCCTAACCCTAACCCTAACCCTAACCCGAACCCGAAACCTAACCCAAACCCTAACCCTAAACCGAACACGAACCCTCACCCTAAGCCTAACCCTAACCCGAACCTTAACCCTAACCCTAACCCGAACCCTAACCATAACCCTAACCCTAACCCTAAACCGAACCCTAACCCTAACCCTAACCCTAACCCGAACCCAAACCCTAACCCTAACCCTAACCCAAACCCTAACCCTAACCATAACCCTAACCCTAACCCTAACCCGAACCCTACCCTAACCCTAACCCGAACCCTAACCCTAACCGTAACCCTAACCCTAACCCGAACCCTAACCCTAACCCTAACCCCTAACCCTAACACTAACCCTAACCCGAACCCTAACCCTAACCCTAACCCTAACCCTAACCCGAACCCGAACCCGAACCCTAACCCGAACCCTACCCCTAACCCTAATCCGAAACCTAACACTAACCCTAAACCTAACCCTAACCCTAACCCGAACCCTAACCCTAACTCTACCTCCTAAACCTAACCCTAACCCTAAACCGAACCCTAACACTAACCGAACCCTAACCCTAACCCGAACCCTAACCCGAACCCTAAACCTAACCCGAACCCGAACCCTACCCCTAACCCGAACCCTAACCCTAACCCGAACCCTAACCCTAACAATAACCCTAACCCGAACCCGAAACCTAACACTAACCCGAACCCGAACCCTAACCCGAACCCGAACCCTAACCCTAACACTAACCCTAAACCGAACCCCAACCCTAACCCTAACTCTAACCCTAACACTAACCCTAACCCTAACCCGAACCCTAACCCAAACCCGAACCCTAACCCTAACCCTAACCCTAACCCGAACCCGAACCCTAACCCTAACCCTAATCGGAATCCTAACCCTAATCCGAAACCTAACCCTAACCCAAACCCTAACCCTAACCCGAACCCTAACCCGAACCCGAACCCTAACCCTAACCATAACCCTAACCCTAACCCTAACCCGAACCCTAACCCTAACCCGACACTTAACACTAACCCTACCCCGAACCTTAACCCTAACCCTAACCCTAAACCTAAACCTAACCCGAACCCGAACCCCAACCCTAATCCTAACCCTAACCGGAACACTAAACCTAACCCTAAACCGAACCATAACCTGAACCCTAACTCTAACCCTAACCCGAACCCTAACCCTAACCCTAACCTTAACCCTAACCCTAAACCTAAACCTAACCTTAACCCTAACCCGAACCGGAACCCTAACCCGAACTCTACCCCTAACCCTAATCCGAACCCTTACCCTAACCCTAACCCTAACCCTAACCCTAACCCGAACCCTAACACTAACCAGAACGCTAACCCTAACCCTACCCCTAACCCGAACCCGAACCCTAACCCGAAACCTAACCCTAACCCGAACCCTAACCCTAACCCGAACCCTAACCCTAACCCTAACCCTAACCCTAAACCGAACCCTAACCCTAACCCTAACCCGACACCTAACCCTAACCCTAACCCGAACCCTAACCCTAACCCTAACCCGAACCCTAACCCTAACCATAACCCTACCCCTAACCCTAATCCGAACCCTAACCATAACCCTTACCCTAACCCTAACCCTAACCCGAACCCTAACCCTAACATTAACCCTAACCCTAACCCGAACCCTAACCCTAACCCGAACCCTAACCCGAACCCGAACCCTAACCCTAACCATAACCCTATCCCTAAACCTAACCCGAACCCTAACCCTAACCCTAACCCGAACCTTAACCCTAACCCTACCTGAACCTTAACCCTAACCCTAACCCTAACCCTAACCCTAAACCTAACCCGAAACCGAACAGCAACCCTAATCCTAACCCTAACCGAAACCCTAACCCTAACCCTAACCCGAACCCTAACCTGAACCCTAACTCTAACCCTAACCCGAACCCTAACCCTAACCCTAACTTTAACCCTAACCCTAAACCTAAACCTAACACTAACCCTAACCCGAACCGGAACCCTAACCCGAAATCTACCCCTAACCGTAATCCGAAACCTTACCCTAACCCTAACCCTAACCCTAACCCTAACCCGAACCCTAACACTAACCAGAACGCTAACCCAAACCCTAAACCTAACCCGAACCTGAACCCTAACCCGAAACCTAACCCTAACTCGAACCCTAACCCTAACCCTAACCTGAACCCTAACCCTAACCCTAACCCTAACCCGAACCCTAACCCTAACCCTAACCCTAACCCTAACCCGAACCCTAACCCTAAAGCTAACCCTAACCCGAAACCGAACCCTAACCCAAACCCTAACCCTAAACCGAACACGAACACTCACACTAACCCTAACCCTAAACCGAACCTTAACCCTAACCCTAACCCGAACCCTAACCCTAACCCTAACCCTAACCCGAACCCTAACCCTAACCCTAACCCTAACCCTATTCCGAAAGCGAACCCGAACACTAACCCGAACCCTACCCCTAACCCTAATCCGAACCCTAACCCTAACCCTAACGCGAACCCTAACCCTAACACTACCTCCTAAACCTAACCCTAACCCTAACCCGAACCCTAACCCTAACCGAACCCTAACCCTAACCCGAACCCTAACCCGAACCCTAAACCTAACACGAACACGGACCCTACCCCTAACCCGAACCCTAACCCTAACCCGAACCCTAACCCTAACACTAACCCTAACCCGAACCCGAAACCTAACACTAACCAGAACCCGAACCCTAACCCGAACCCGAACCCTAACACTAACACTAACCCTAAACCGAACCCGAACCCTAACCCTAACCCTCACCTTAACACTAACCCTAAACCTAAACCGAACCCTAACACGAACCCGAACCCTAACCCTAACCCTAACCCTAACCCGAACCCTAACCCTAACCTTAACCCTAACACTAACCCGAACCCTAACCCTAACCCGAACCCGAACCCTAAACCTAAACCTAACCGGAATCCTAACCCTAACCCGAACCCTAAACCTAACCCAAACCCGAACCCTAACCCGAACCCTAACCCGAACCCTAACCCGAACCCTAACCCTAACCTGGACCCTAACCCTAACCCTAACCCGAACCCGAACCCTAAACCAAACCCTAACCCTAAACCTAACCCTAACCCGAACCCTACCCCTAACCCTAACCCTAACCCTAACCCGAACCTTAACCCTAACCCTACCCCGAACCTTAACCCTAACCCTAACCCTAACCCTAAACCTAACCCTAAACCGAACACTAACCCTAACCCTAACCCGAACACTAACCCTAACCCTAACCCTAACCCGAACCCTGACCCTAAACCTAACCCTAACCCTAACCCTAACCCTAACCCGAAACTGAACCCTAACCCTAACCGTAACCCGAACCCGAACCCTAACCCTAACACTAACCCGAACCCTAACCATAACCCTAACCCTAACCCTAACCCTAACCCGAACCCTAACCCTAACCCTAACCCTAACCCTAACCCGAACCCTAACCCTAACCCGAACCCTAACCCTAACCCTAACCTGAACCCTAACCCTAACCCTAACCCTAACCCTAACCCGAAACCTAACCCTAACCCTAACCCTAACCCGAATCCAAACCCTAACCCAAACCCTAACCCTAAAGCGAACACGAACCCTCACCCTCACCCTAACCCTAACCCGAACCTTAACCCTAACCCTAACCCGAACCCTAACCCTAACCCTAACCCTAACCCTAAACCGAACCCTAACCCTAACCCTAACCCTAACCCGAACCCTAACCCTAACCAGAACCCTAACCCTAACCCTAACCCTAACCCGAACCCTAACCCTAACCCTAACCCTAACCCGAATCCGAACCCTAACCCTAACCCGAACCTTAACCCTAACCCTAACCCGAACCCTAACCCTAACCCTAACCCTAACCCTAAACCGAACCCTAACCCTAACCCTAACCCTAACCCGAACCCTAACCCGAACCCTAACCCTAACCCGAACCCTAACCCGAACCCGAACCCTAACCCTAACCCTAACCCTAACCCGAACCCTTACCCTAACCCTAACCCTAACCCTAACCCTAACCCTAACCCGAACCCTAAGACTAACCAGAACGCTAACCCTAACCCTAACCCTAACCCGAACCCGAACCCTAACCCGAACCCTAACCCTATCCCTAACCCTAACCCGAACCCTAACCCTAACCCTAACCCTAACCCGAATCCGAACCCTAACACAAACCCTAACCCTAAACCGAACCCTAACCCTAACACTAACCCTAACCCGAACCCGAACCCTAAGACTAACCAGAACGCTAACCCTAACCCTAACCCTAACCCGATCCCGAACCCTAACCCGAACCCTAACCCTAACCCTAACCCGAACCCTAACCCTAAACCGAACCCTAACCCTAACCAGAACCCTAACCCTAACCCTAACCCTAACCCGAACCCTAACCCTAACCCTAACCCTAACCCGAATCCGAACCCTAACCCTAACCCGAACCTTAACCCTAACCCTAACCCGAACCCTAACCCTAACCCTAACCCTAACCCTAAACCGAACCCTAACCCTAACCCTAACCCTAACCCGAACCCTAACCCTAACCCTAACCCTAACCCGAACCCTAACCCGAACCCGAACCCTAACCCTAACCCTAACCCTAACCCGAACCCTTACCCTAACCCTAACCCTAACCCTAACCCTAACCCGAACCCTAAGACTAACCAGAACGCTAACCCTAACCCTAACCCTAACCCGAACCCGAACCCTAACCCGAACCCTAACCCTATCCCTAACCCTAACCCGAACCCTAACCCTAACCCTAACCCTAACCCGAATCCGAACCCTAACACAAACCCTAACCCTAAACCGAACCCTAACACTAACCCTAACCCGAACCCGAACCCTAACACTAACCCGAACCCGAACCCTAACCCGAACCCGAACCCTAACCCTAACACTAACCCTAAACCGAAACCGAACCCTAACCCTAACCCGAACCCTAACACTAACCCTAACCCTAACCCGAACCCTAACCCTAACCCGAAACTTAACACTAACCCTACCCTGAACCTTAACCCTAACACTAACCCTAACCCTAAACCTAAACCGAACCCGAACCCCAACCCTAATCCTAACCCTAACCGGAACCCTAACCCTAACCCTAAACCGAACCATAACCTGAACCCTAACTCTAACCCTAACCCGAACCCCAACCCTAACCCTAACCTTAACCCTAACCCTAAACCTAAACCTAACCCTAACCCTAACCCGAACGGAACCCTACCCGAACTCTACCCCTAACCCTAATCCGAACCCTTACCCTAACCCTAACCCTAATCCTAACCCGAACCGAACTCTAACACTAACCAGAACGCTAACCCTAACCCTAACCCTAACCCGAACCCGAACCCTAACCCTAACCCGAACCCTAACCCTAACCCGAACCCTAACCCTAACCCTAACCCTAACCCTAACCCTAAACCGAACCCTAACCCTAACTCTAACCCGACCCCTAACCCTAAACCTAACCCGAACCCTAACCCTAACCCTAACCCTAACCCTAACCCGAACCCTAACCCTAACCATAACCCTACCCCTAACCCTAATCCGAACCTTAACCCTAACCCTTACCCTAACCCTAACACTAACCAGAACGCTAAACCTAACCCTAACCCTAACCCGAACCCGAACCCTAACCCGAACCCCTAACCCTAACTCGAAACCTAACCCTAACCCGAACCCTAACCCTAACCCTAACCCTAACCCTAACCCTAACGCCTAACCCTAACCCTAACCCTAACCCTCGAACCCTAACCCTAACCCTAACTCTAACCCGAACCCGAACCCTAAACCAAACCCTAACCCTAAACCGAACACGAACACGACACACTAACCCTAACCCTAAACCGAACTTAACCCTAACCCTAACCCGAACGCCTAACCCTAACCCTAACCCTAACCCGAACCCGAACCCTAACCCTAACCCTAACCCTAACCCTAACCCCTAACACGAACCCGAACCCTAACCCGAACCCTACCCCTAACCCTAATCCGAACCCTAACCCTAACCCTAACCCTAACCCTAACGCGAACCCTAACCCTAACCCATCCTCCTAAACCTAACCCTAACCCTAACCCGAACCCTAACCCTAACCGAACCCTAACCCTAACCCGAACCCTAACCCGAACCCTAACCCTAACCCTAACCCCTAACCCTAACCCTAACCCTAACCCGAACCCTAACCCTAACCCTAACCCTAACCCGAACCCGAACCCGAACCCGAACCCTCCCAACCCTACCCCTAACCCTAATCCGAACCCTAACCCTAAACCTAACCCTAACCCTAACCCTAACCCGAACCCTAACCCTAACACTAACCCTAACCCTAACCCAAACCCTAACCCTAACCCGAACCCTAACCCGAACCCGAACCCTAACCCTAAACATAACCCTAACCCTAACCCTAACCCTAACCCTAACCATATCCCGAAACCTAACCCGAACCTTAACCCTAACCCTACCCCGAACCTTAACCCTAACCCTAACCCTAACCCTAACCCTAAACCTAACCCGAACCCGAAACCCAACCCTAAACCTAACCCTAACCGGAACCCTAACCCTAACCCTAACCCTAACCCTAACCTGAACCCTAACTCTAACCCTAACCGAACCCTAACCCTAACCCTAACCTTAACCCTAACCCTAAACCTAAACCTAAACCTAACCCTAACCCGAACCGGAATCCTAACCCGAACTCTACCCCTAACCCTAATCCGAACCCTTACCCTAACCCTAAACCTAACCCTAACCCTAACCCGAACCCTAACACTAACCAGAACGCTAACCCTAACCCTAACCCTAACCCGAACCCGAACCCTAACCCGAACCCTAACCCTAACCCTAACCCGAACCCTAACCCTAACCCGAACCCTAACCCTAACCCGAACCCTAACCCTAACCCTAACCCTAACCCGAACCCTAACCCTAACCCTAACCCTAACCCGAACCCGAAACCTAACCCAAACCCTAACCCTAAACCGAACACGAACCCTCACCCTAAGCCTAACCCTAACCCGAACCTTAACCCTAACCCTAACCCGAACCCTAACCATAACCCTAACCCTAACCCTAAACCGAACCCTAACCCTAACCCTAACCCTAACCCGAACCCAAACCCTAACCCTAACCCTAACCCAAACCCTAACCCTAACCATAACCCTAACCCTAACCCTAACCCGAACCCTACCCTAACCCTAACCCGAACCCTAACCCTAACCGTAACCCTAACCCTAACCCGAACCCTAACCCTAACCCTAACCCCTAACCCTAACACTAACCCTAACCCGAACCCTAACCCTAACCCTAACCCTAACCCTAACCCGAACCCGAACCCGAACCCTAACCCGAACCCTACCCCTAACCCTAATCCGAAACCTAACACTAACCCTAAACCTAACCCTAACCCTAACCCGAACCCTAACCCTAACTCTACCTCCTAAACCTAACCCTAACCCTAAACCGAACCCTAACACTAACCGAACCCTAACCCTAACCCGAACCCTAACCCGAACCCTAAACCTAACCCGAACCCGAACCCTACCCCTAACCCGAACCCTAACCCTAACCCGAACCCTAACCCTAACAATAACCCTAACCCGAACCCGAAACCTAACACTAACCCGAACCCGAACCCTAACCCGAACCCGAACCCTAACCCTAACACTAACCCTAAACCGAACCCGAACCCTAACCCTAACTCTAACCCTAACACTAACCCTAACCCTAACCCGAACCCTAACCCAAACCCGAACCCTAACCCTAACCCTAACCCTAACCCGAACCCGAACCCTAACCCTAACCCTAATCGGAATCCTAACCCTAATCCGAAACCTAACCCTAACCCAAACCCTAACCCTAACCCGAACCCTAACCCGAACCCGAACCCTAACCCTAACCATAACCCTAACCCTAACCCTAACCCGAACCCTAACCCTAACCCGACACTTAACACTAACCCTACCCCGAACCTTAACCCTAACCCTAACCCTAAACCTAAACCTAACCCGAACCCGAACCCCAACCCTAATCCTAACCCTAACCGGAACACTAAACCTAACCCTAAACCGAACCATAACCTGAACCCTAACTCTAACCCTAACCCGAACCCTAACCCTAACCCTAACCTTAACCCTAACCCTAAACCTAAACCTAACCTTAACCCTAACCCGAACCGGAACCCTAACCCGAACTCTACCCCTAACCCTAATCCGAACCCTTACCCTAACCCTAACCCTAACCCTAACCCTAACCCGAACCCTGACACTAACCAGAACGCTAACCCTAACCCTAACCCTAACCCGAACCCGAACCCTAACCCGAAACCTAACCCTAACCCGAACCCTAACCCTAACCCGAACCCTAACCCTAACCCTAACCCTAACCCTAAACCGAACCCTAACCCTAACCCTAACCCGACACCTAACCCTAACCCTAACCCGAACCCTAACCCTAACCCTAACCCGAACCCTAACCCTAACCATAACCCTACCCCTAACCCTAATCCGAACCCTAACCATAACCCTTACCCTAACCCTAACCCTAACCCGAACCCTAACCCTAACATTAACCCTAACCCTAACCCGAACCCTAACCCTAACCCGAACCCTAACCCGAACCCGAACCCTAACCCTAACCATAACCCTATCCCTAAACCTAACCCGAACCCTAACCCTAACCCTAACCCGAACCTTAACCCTAACCCTACCTGAACCTTAACCCTAACCCTAACCCTAACCCTAACCCTAAACCTAACCCGAAACCGAACAGCAACCCTAATCCTAACCCTAACCGAAACCCTAACCCTAACCCTAACCCGAACCCTAACCTGAACCCTAACTCTAACCCTAACCCGAACCCTAACCCTAACCCTAACTTTAACCCTAACCCTAAACCTAAACCTAACACTAACCCTAACCCGAACCGGAACCCTAACCCGAAATCTACCCCTAACCGTAATCCGAAACCTTACCCTAACCCTAACCCTAACCCTAACCCTAACCCGAACCCTAACACTAACCAGAACGCTAACCCAAACCCTAAACCTAACCCGAACCTGAACCCTAACCCGAAACCTAACCCTAACTCGAACCCTAACCCTAACCCTAACCTGAACCCTAACCCTAACCCTAACCCTAACCCGAACCCTAACCCTAACCCTAACCCTAACCCTAACCCGAACCCTAACCCTAAAGCTAACCCTAACCCGAAACCGAACCCTAACCCAAACCCTAACCCTAAACCGAACACGAACACTCACACTAACCCTAACCCTAAACCGAACCTTAACCCTAACCCTAACCCGAACCCTAACCCTAACCCTAACCCTAACCCGAACCCTAACCCTAACCCTAACCCTAACCCTATTCCGAAAGCGAACCCGAACACTAACCCGAACCCTACCCCTAACCCTAATCCGAACCCTAACCCTAACCCTAACGCGAACCCTAACCCTAACACTACCTCCTAAACCTAACCCTAACCCTAACCCGAACCCTAACCCTAACCGAACCCTAACCCTAACCCGAACACTAACCCGAACCCTAAACCTAACACGAACACGGACCCTACCCCTAACCCGAACCCTAACCCTAACCCGAACCCTAACCCTAACACTAACCCTAACCCGAACCCGAAACCTAACACTAACCAGAACCCGAACCCTAACCCGAACCCGAACCCTAACACTAACACTAACCCTAAACCGAACCCGAACCCTAACCCTAACCCTCACCTTAACACTAACCCTAAACCTAAACCGAACCCTAACACGAACCCGAACCCTAACCCTAACCCTAACCCTAACCCGAACCCTAACCCTAACCTTAACCCTAACACTAACCCGAACCCTAACCCTAACCCGAACCCGAACCCTAAACCTAAACCTAACCGGAATCCTAACCCTAACCCGAACCCTAAACCTAACCCAAACCCGAACCCTAACCCGAACCCTAACCCGAACCCTAACCCGAACCCTAACCCTAACCTGGACCCTAACCCTAACCCTAACCCGAACCCGAACCCTAAACCAAACCCTAACCCTAAACCTAACCCTAACCCGAACCCTACCCCTAACCCTAACCCTAACCCTAACCCGAACCTTAACCCTAACCCTACCCCGAACCTTAACCCTAACCCTAACCCTAACCCTAAACCTAACCCTAAACCGAACACTAACCCTAACCCTAACCCGAACACTAACCCTAACCCTAACCCTAACCCGAACCCTGACCCTAAACCTAACCCTAACCCTAACCCTAACCCTAACCCGAAACTGAACCCTAACCCTAACCGTAACCCGAACCCGAACCCTAACCCTAACACTAACCCGAACCCTAACCATAACCCTAACCCTAACCCTAACCCTAACCCGAACCCTAACCCTAACCCTAACCCTAACCCTAACCCGAACCCTAACCCTAACCCGAACCCTAACCCTAACCCTAACCTGAACCCTAACCCTAACCCTAACCCTAACCCTAACCCGAAACCTAACCCTAACCCTAACCCTAACCCGAATCCAAACCCTAACCCAAACCCTAACCCTAAAGCGAACACGAACCCTCACCCTCACCCTAACCCTAACCCGAACCTTAACCCTAACCCTAACCCGAACCCTAACCCTAACCCTAACCCTAACCCTAAACCGAACCCTAACCCTAACCCTAACCCTAACCCGAACCCTAACCCTAACCAGAACCCTAACCCTAACCCTAACCCTAACCCGAACCCTAACCCTAACCCTAACCCTAACCCGAATCCGAACCCTAACCCTAACCCGAACCTTAACCCTAACCCTAACCCGAACCCTAACCCTAACCCTAACCCTAACCCTAAACCGAACCCTAACCCTAACCCTAACCCTAACCCGAACCCTAACCCGAACCCTAACCCTAACCCGAACCCTAACCCGAACCCGAACCCTAACCCTAACCCTAACCCTAACCCGAACCCTTACCCTAACCCTAACCCTAACCCTAACCCTAACCCTAACCCGAACCCTAAGACTAACCAGAACGCTAACCCTAACCCTAACCCTAACCCGAACCCGAACCCTAACCCGAACCCTAACCCTATCCCTAACCCTAACCCGAACCCTAACCCTAACCCTAACCCTAACCCGAATCCGAACCCTAACACAAACCCTAACCCTAAACCGAACCCTAACCCTAACACTAACCCTAACCCGAACCCGAACCCTAAGACTAACCAGAACGCTAACCCTAACCCTAACCCTAACCCGATCCCGAACCCTAACCCGAACCCTAACCCTAACCCTAACCCGAACCCTAACCCGAACCCGAACCCTAACCCTAACACTAACCCTAAACCGAAACCGAACCCTAACCCTAACCCGAACCCTAACACTAACCCTAACCCTAACCCGAACCCTAACCCGAACACGAAACCTAACCCTAACCCTAACCCGAAACCTAACCCTAACCCAAACCCTAACCCTAACCCGAACCCTAACCCGAACCCGAACCCTAACCCTAACCATAACCCTAACCCTAACCCGAACCCGAACCCTAACCCTAACCCGAAACTTAACTCTAACCCTACCCCGAACCTTAACCCTAACCCTAACCCTAACCCTAAACCTAACCCGAAACCGAACCCCAACCCTAATCCTAACCCTAACTGGAACCCTAACACTAACCCTAAACCGAACCATAACCTGAAACCTAACTCTAACCCTAACCCGAACCCTAACCCTAACCCTAACCTTAACCCTAAACCTAAACCTAAACCTAACCCTAACCCTAACCCGAACCGGAACCGTAACCCGAACTCTACCCCTAACCCTAATCCGAACCCTTACCCTAACCCTAACCCTAACCCTAACCCTAACCCTAACCCTAACCCGAACCCTAACACTAACCAGAACGCTAACCCTAACCCTAACCCTAACCCGAACCCGAACCCTAACCCGAACCCGAACCCTAACCCTAACCATAACCCTATCCCTAAACCTAACCCGAACCCTAACCCTAACCCTAACTTTAACCCTAACCCTAAACCTAAACCTAACCCTAACCCTAACCCGAACCGGAACCCTAACCCGAAATCTACCCCTAACCCTAATCCGAACCCTTACCCTAACCCTAACCCTAACCCTAACCCTAACCCTAACCCGAACCCTAACACTAACCAGAACGCTAACCCTAACCCTAACCCTAACCCAAACCCGAACCCTAACCCGAACCCTAACCCTAACTCGAAACCTAACCCTAACCCTAACCTGAACCCTAACCCTAACCCTAACCCTAACCCGAACCCTAACCCTAACCCTAACCCTGACCCTAACCCGAACCCTAACCCTAACCCGAACCCTAACCCTAACCCTAACCTGAACCCTAACCCTAACCCTAACCCTAACCCTAACCCGAACCCTAACCCTAACCCTAACCCTAACCCGAATCCGAACCCTAACCCAAACCCTAACCCTAACCCGAACACGAACCCTCACCCTCACCATAACCCTAACCCGAACCTTAACCCTAACCCTAACCCGAACCCTAACCCTAACCCTAACCCTAACCCTAAACCTAAACCTAACCCTAACCCTAACCCTAACCCTAACCCGAACCCTAACCCTAACCCTAACCCTAACCCGAACCCTAACCCGAACCCTAAACCTAACCCTAACCCGAACCCTAACACTAACCCTAACCTTAACCCGAACCCTAACCCTAACCATAACCCTAACCGAACCCTAACCCTAACCCGAACCCTAACCCGAACCCTAAACCTAACCCGAACCCGAAACCTACCCCTAACCCGAACCCTAACCCTAACCCGAACCCTAACCCTAACACTAACCCTAACCCGAACCCGAACCCTAACACTAACCCGAACCCGAACCCTAACCCGAACCCGAACACTAACCCTAACACTAACCCTAAACCGAAACCGAACCCTAACCCTAACCCTAACCCTAACACTAACCCTAACCCTAAACCGAACCCTAACCCGAACCCGAACCCTAACCCTAACCCTAACCCTAACCTGAACCCTTACCCTAACCCTAACCCTAACCCTAACCCTAACCCGAACACTAACCCTAACACTAACCCTAAACCGAAACCGAACCCTAACCCTAACCCAAACCCTAACACTAACCCTAACCCTAACCCGAACCCTAACCCGAACCCGAACCCTAACCTTAACCCTAACCCTAACCCGAACCCTTACCCTAACCCGAACCCTAACCCTAACCCTAACCCGAACCCTAAGACTAACCAGAACGCTAACCCTAACCCTAACCCTAACCCGAACCCGAACCCTAACCCGAACACTAACCCTAACCCTAACCCGAACCCTAACCCTAAACCGAACCCTAACCCTAACCAGAACCCTAACCCTAACCCTAACCCGAACCATAACCCTAACCCTAACCCTAACCCGAATCCGAACCCTAACCCTAACCCGAACCTTAACCCTAACCCTAACCCGAACCCTAACCCTAACCCTAACCCTAACCCTAAACCGAACCCTAACCCTAACCCTAACCCTAACCCGAACCCTAACCCTAACCCTAACCCTAACCCGAACCCTAACCCGAACCCGAACCCTAACCCTAACCCTAACCCTAAACCGAACCCTTACCCTAACCCTAACCCTAACCCTAACCCTAACCCTAACCCGAACCCTAAGACTAACCAGAACGCTAACCCTAACCCTAACCCTAACCCGAACCCGAACCCTAACCCGAACCCTAACCCTATCCCTAACCCTAACCCGAACCCTAACCCTAACCCTAACACTAACCTGAATCCGAACCCTAACCCAAACCCTAACCCTAAACCGAACCCTAACCCTAACACTAACCCTAACCCGAACCCGAACCCTAACACTAACCCGAACCCGAACCCTAACCCGAACCCGAACCCTAACCCTAACACTAACCCTAAACCGAAACCGAACCCTAACCCTAACCCAAACCCTAACACTAACCCTAACCCTAACCCGAACTCTAACCCGAACACGAAACCTAACCCTAACCCTAACCCGAAACCTAACCCTAACCCAAACCCTAACCCTAACCCGAACCCTAACCCGAACCCGAACCCTAACCCTAACCATAACCCTAACCCTAACCCTAACCCGAACCCTAACCCTAACCCGAAACTTAACTCTAACCCTACCCCGATCCTTAACCCTAAACCTAACCCTAACCCTAAACCTAACCCGAACCCGAACCCCAACCCTAATCCTAACCCTAACTGGAACCCTAACACTAACCCTAAACCGAAACATAACCTGAACC
>JAVLSZ010000079.1:600000-602500 GCA_032313775.1 Urocyon cinereoargenteus | reverse complement strand
CGAATCCGAATCCTAACCCGAACCCGAACCCTAACACTAACCCTAAACCGAAACCGAACCCTAACCCTAACCCTAACCCTAACACTAACACTAACCCTAACACGAATCCTAACCCAAACCCGAACCCTAACCCTAACCCTAACCCGAACCCTTACCCTAACCCTAACCCTAACCCTAAACCTAACACTAACCCGAACCCTAACACTAACCAGAACGCTAACCCTAACCCTAACCCTAACCCGAACCTGAAACCTAACCCGAACCCTAACCCTAACCCTAACCCGAACCCTAACCCTAACCCGAACCCTAACCCTAACCCTAACCCGAACCCTAACCCTAACCCTAACCCTAACCCGAACCCTAACCCTAACCCTAACCCTAACCCGAATCCGAACCCTAACCCAAACCCTAACCGTAAACCGAACCCTAACCTAACACTAACCCTAACCCGAACCCGAACCCTAACACTAACCCGAACCCGAACCCTAACCCGAACCCGAACCCTAACCCTAACACTAACCCTAAACCGAAACAGAACCCTAACCCTAACCCTAACCCTAACACTAACCCTAACCCTAACCCGAACCCTAACCCGAACCCGAACCCTAAACCTAACCCTAACCCGAACCCTAACCCTAACCCTACCCTAACACTAACCCGAACCCTAACCCTAACCCGAACCCGAACCCTAACCCTAAACCTAACCCTAACCGGAATCCTAACCCTAACCCGAACCCTAACCCTAACCCAAACCCTAACCCTAACCCGAACCCTAACCCGAACCCTAACCCGAAACCTAACCCTAACCCGAACCCTAACCCTAACCCTAACCCGAACCCGAACCCTGACCCGAACCGTAACCCTAAACCTAACCCTAACCCGAACCCTAACCCTAACCCTAACCCTAACCCTAACCCTACCCCGAACCCTAACCCTAACACTTAACGTAACCCGAAACCTAACCCTAACCCTAACCCGAACCCTAACCCTAACCCTAACCCGAACCCTAACCCTAACCTTAACCCTAACCCTAACACTAACCCGAACACTAACCCTAACCCTAACCCTAACCCGAAACCTGACCCAAACCCTAACCCTAACTCTAACCCTAACCCTAAACCAAAACTGAACCCTAACCCTAACCGTAACCCGAACCCGAACCCTAACCCGAACCCGAACCCTAACCCTAACACTAACCCTAACACTAACCCGAACCCTAACCCTAACCCGTACCCTAACCCGAATCCGAACCCTAACCCTAACCATAACCCTAACCCTAACCCTAACCCGAACCCTAACCCTAACCCTAACCCGAACCTTAACCCTAACCCTACACCGAACCTTAACCCTAACCCTAACCCTAACCCTAAACCTAACCCGAACCCGAACCCCAACCCTAATCCTAACCCTAACCGGAATCCTAACCCTAACCCTAACCCGAACCCTAACCTGAACCCTAACTCAAACCCTAACCCGAACCCTAACACTAACCCTAACCTTAAACCTAACCCTAAACCTAAACCTAACCCTAACCCTAACCCGAACCGGAACCCTAACCCGAACTCTACCCCTAACCCTAATCCGAACCCTTACCCTAACCCTAACCCTAACCCTAACCCTATCCCTAACCCGAAACCTAACACTAACCAGAACGCTAACCCTAACCCTAACCCTAACCCTAACCCTAACCCTAACCCGAACCCGAACCCTAACCCGAACCCTAACCCTAACCCTAACCCGAACCCTAAACCTAACCCGAACCCTAACCCTAACCCTAAACCGAACCCTAACCCTAACACTAACCCTAACCCGAACCCTAATCCTAACCCTAACACTAACCCGAATCCGAACCCTAACCCAAACCCTAACCCTAAACCGAACCCTAACCCTAACACTAACCCTAACCCGAAACCGAACCCTAACACTAACCCGAACCCGAACCCTAACCCGAACCCGAACCCTAACCCTAACACTAACCCTAAACCGAAACCGAACCCTAACCCTAACCCTAACCCTAACAGTAACCCTAACCTTAACCTGAACCCTAACCCGAACCCGAACCCTAACCCTAACCCTAAACCTAACCCGAACCCTAACCCTAACCCTAACCCTAACCCTAACACTAACCCGAACCCTAACCCTAACCCGAACCCGAACCCTAACCCTAACCCTAACCCTAACCGGAATCCTAACCCTAACCCGAACCCTAACCCTAACCCAAACCCTAACCCTATCCCGAAACCTAACCCGAACCCTAACCCGAACCCTAACCCTAACCCGAACCCTAACCCTAACCCTAACCCGAACCCGAACCCTGACCCGAACCCTAACCCTAAATCTAACCCTAACCCGAACCCTAACCCTAACCCGAACCCTAACCCGAACCTTACCCCTAACCCTACCCCGAACCTTAAACCTAATCCTAACCCTAACCCTAAAACTAACCCTAACCCGAACCCTAACCCTAACCCGAAACTGAACCCTAACCCTAACCGTAACC
>JAVLSZ010000079.1:592500-595000 GCA_032313775.1 Urocyon cinereoargenteus | reverse complement strand
CCCGAACCCTAACACGAACCCGAACCCTAACCCTAACCCTAACCCGAACCCTAACCCTAACCCTAACCCTAACACTAACCCGAACCCTAACCCTAACCTGAACCCTAACCCTAAACCTAACCTGAACCCTAACCCTAACCCTAACCCGAACCCTAACCCTAACCCTAACCCTAACCCTAACCCGAACCCTAACCCTAACCCTAACCCTAACCCGAACCCGAAACCTAACCCAAACCCTAACCCTAAACCGAACACGAAACCTCACCCTAACCCTAACCCTAACCCGAAACTTAACCCTAACCCTAACCCGAACCCTAACCCTAACCCTAACCCGAACCCTAACCCTAACCCTAACCCGAACCCTAACCCTAACCCTAACCCTAACCCCTAACCCTAACCCTAACCCTAACACGAACCCTAACCCTAACCCTAACCCTAACCCGAACCCGAACCCGAACCCTAACCCGAACCCTACCCCTAACCCTAATCCGAACCCTAACCCTAACCCTACCTCCTAAACCTAACCCTAACACTAACCCGAACCCTAACCCTAACCGATCCCTAACCCTAACCCGAACCCTAACCCGAACCCTAAACCTAACCCTAAACCGAACCCTACCCCTAACCCGAACCCGAACCCTAACACTAACCCTAACCCTAACCCGAACCCTAACCCTAACCCTAACCCTAACCCGAACCCAAAACCTAACCCAAACCCTAACCCTAAACCGAACACGAACCCTCACCCTAACCCTAACCCTAACCCGAAACTTAACCCTAACCCTAACCCGAACCCTAACCCTAACCCTAAACCGAACACTAACCCTAACCCTAACCCGAACTCTAACCCTAACCCTAACCCTAACCCGAACCCTAACCCTAACCATAACCCTTACCCTAACCCTAAACCGAACCCTACCCTAACCCTAACCCGAACCCTAACCCTAACCGTAACCCTAACCCTTACCCGAACCCTAACCCTAACCCTAACCCCTAACCCTAACCCTAACCGTAACACGAACCCTAACCCTAACCCTAACCCTAACCCTAACCCGAACCCGAACCCGAAACCTAACCCGAACCCTACCACTAACCCTAACCCGAACCCTAACCCTAACCCTACCTCCTAACCCTAACCCGAACCCTAACCCTAACTCTACCTCCTAAACCTAACCCTAACCCTAACCAGAACCCTAACCCTAACCGAACCCTAACCCTAACCAGAACCCTAACCCGAACCCTAAACCTAACCCGAACCCGAAACCTACCCCTAACCCGAACCCTAACCCTCAACCGAACCCTAACCCTAACACTAACCCTAACCTGAACCCGAAACCTAAAACTAACCCGAACCCGAACCCTAACCCGAACCCGAACCCTAACACTAACACTAACCCTAAACCGAACCCGAACCCTAACCCTAACCCTAACCCTAACACTAACCCTAACCCTAACCCGAACCCTAACCCGAACCCGAACCCTAACCCTAACCCTAACCCAAACCCTAACCGTAACCCGAACCCTAACCCGAAGCCTAACCCGAACCCTAACCCTAACCCGGACCCTAAACCTAACCCTAACCCGAACCCTAACCCTAACCCTAACCCGAACCCTAACCCTAAACCTAACCCTAACCCGAACCCTAACCCTAACCCTAACCCTAACCCTAACTCGAACCTTAACCCTAACCCTACCCCGAACCTTAACCCTAACCCTAACCCTAACCCTAACCCTAAACCTAACCCTAACCCGAACCCTAACCCTAACCCTTACCGTAACCCGAAACCTAACCCTAACCCTAACGCGAACCCTAACCCTAACCCTAACCCGAACCCTAACCCTAACCCTAACCCTAACCCTAACCCTAAACCGAACACTAACCCTAACCCTAACCCTAACCCGAACCCTGACCCTAACCCTAACCCTAACCCTAACCCTAACCCGAAACTGAACCCTAACCCTAACCGTAACCCAAACCCGAACCCTAACCCTAACACTAACCCGAACCCTAACACTAACCAGAACGCTAACCCTAACCCTAACCCTAACCCGAACCCGAACCCTAACCCGAACCCTAACCCTAACCCTAACCCGAACCCTAACCCTAACCCGAACCCTAACCCTAACCCTAACCCGAACCCTTACCCTAAACCTAAACCTAACCCTAACCCTAACCCGAACCCTAACACTAACCAGAACGTTAACCCTAACCCTAAACCTAACCCGAACCCGAACCCTAACCCGAACCCTAACCCTAACCCTAACCCGAATCCTAACCCTAACCCGAACCCTAACCCTAACCCTAACCCGAACCCTAACCCTAACCCTAACCCTATCCCGAACCCTAACCCTAACCCTAACCCTAACCCGAATCCGAACCCTAACCCAAACCCTAACCCTAAACCGAACACGAACCCTCACCCTAACCCTAACCCTAACCCGAACCTTAACCCTAACCCTAACCCGAACCCTAACATTAACCCTAACCCTAACCCTAAAC
>JAVLSZ010000079.1:580000-590000 GCA_032313775.1 Urocyon cinereoargenteus | reverse complement strand
ACACCTAACCCTAACCCTAACCCGAACCCTAACCCTAACCCTAACCCTAACCCTAACCCGAACCCGAACCCGAACCCTAACCCGAACCCTACCCCTAACCCTAATCCGAAACCTAACCCTAACCCTAACCCTAACCCTAAAACGAACCCTAACCCTAACCCTACCTCCTAAACCTAACCCTAACCCTAACCCGAACCCTAACCCTAACCCTAACCCGAACCCTAACCCTAACCCGAACCCTACCCCTAACCCGAACCCTAACCCTAACCCGAACCCTAACCCTAACCCTAACCCTAACCCTAACCCGAACCCTAACTCTAACCGTAACCCTAACCCTAACCCTAACCCGAACCCTACCCTAACCCTAACCCGAACCCTAACCCTAACCGTAACCCTAACCCTAACCCGAACCCTAACCCTACCCTAACCCTAACCCGAACCCTAACTCTAACAGTAACCCTAACCCGAACCCGAAACCTAACACTAACCCGAACCCGAACCCTAACCCGAACCCGAACCCGAACCCGAACCCTAACGCGAACCCTAACCCTAAACCTAACCCTAACCCGAACCCTAACCCTAACCATAACCCGAACCTTAACCCTAACACTACTCCGAACCTTAACCCTAACCCTAACCCTAACCCTAAACCTAACCCTAACGCGAACCCTAAAACTAACCCTAACCGTAACCCGAAACCTAACCCTAACACTAACCCGAACCCTAACCCTAACCCTAACCCGAACCCTAACCCTAACCCTAACCCTAGCCCTAACCCTAACCCGAACACTAACCCTAACCCTAACCCTAACCCGAACCCTGACCCTAACCCTAAGCCTAACCCTAACCCTAACCCGAAACTGAACCGTAACCCTAACCGTAACCCGAACCCGAACCCTAACCCTAACCCGAACCCTAACCCTAACACTAACCCTAACCCTAACCCGAACCCTAATCCTAACCCGAACCCTAACCCGAACCCGAACCCTAACCCTAACACTAACCCTAACCCGAACCCGAACCCTAACCCTAACCCTTACCGTAACCCGAAACCTAACCCTAACCCTAACCCGAACCCTAACCCTAACCCTAACCGGAACCCTACCCTAACCCTAACCCGAACCCTAACCCTAACCGTAACCCTAACCCTAACCCGAACCCTAACCCTAACCCTAATCCCTAACCCTAACACTAACCCTAACCTGAACCCTAACCCTAACCCTAACCCTAACCCTAACCCGAACCCGAACCCTAACCCTAACCCGAACCCTAAACCTAACCCTACCTCCTAAACCTAACCCTAACCCTAACCCGAACCCTAACCCTAACCGAACCCTAACCCTAACCCGAACCCTAACCCGAACCCTAAACCTAACCCGAAACCGAACCCTACCCCTAACCCGAACCCTAACCCTAACCCGAACACTAACCCTCACAGTAACCCTAACCCGAACCCGAAACCTAACACTAACCCGAACCCGAACCCTAACCCGAACCCGAACCCTAACCCTAACACTAACCCTAAACCGAACCCGAACCCTAACCCTAACTCTAACCCTAACACTAACCCTAACCCTAACCCGAACCCTAACCCGAACCCGAACCCTAACCCTAACCCTAACCCGAAACCTAACCCTAACCCTAACACTAACCCGAACCCTAACCCTAACCTGAACCCTAACCCTAACCCTAACCTGAAGCCTAAACCTAACCCTAACCCGAACCCTAACCCTAACCCTAACCCTAACCCGAACCCTAACCCTAACCCTAACCCAAACCCGAAACCTAACCCAAACCCTAACCCTAAACCGAACACGAACCCTCACCCTAACCCTAACCCTAACCCGAAACTTAACCCTAACCCTAACCCGAACCCTAACCCTAACCCTAACCCGAACCCTAACCCTAACCCTAACCCGAACCCTAACCCTAACCCTAACCCTAACCAGAACCCTAACTCTAACCGTAACCCTAAACCTAACCCTAACCCGAACCCTACCCTAACCCTAACCCGAACCCTAACCCTAACCATAACCCTAACCCTAACCCGAACCCTAACCCTAACCCTAACCCCTAACCCTAAGCCTAACCCTAAACCGAACCCTAACCCTAACCCTAACCCTAACCCGAACCCGAACCCGAACCCTAACCCGAACCCTACCCCTAACCCTAATCCGAACCATAACCCTAACCCTACCTCCTAAACCTAACCCTAACCCTAACCCGAACCCTAACCCTAACCGAACACTAACCCTAACCCGAACCCTAACCCGAACCCTAAACCTAACCCTAAACCGAACCCTACCCCTAACCCGAACCCTAACCCTAACCCGAACCCTAACCCTAACAGTAACCCTAACCCGAACCCGAACCCTAACCCGAACCCTAACCCTAAACCTAACCCGAAACCGAACCCTACCCCTAACCCGAACCCTAACCCTAACCCGAACACTAACCCTCACAGTAACCCTAACCCGAACCCGAAACCTAACACTAACCCGAACCCGAACCCTAACCCGAACCCGAACCCTAACCCTAACACTAACCCTAAACCGAACCCGAACCCTAACCCTAACTCTAACCCTAACACTAAGCCTAACCCTAACCCGAACCCTAACCCGAACCCGAACCCTAACCCTAACCCTAACCCGAACCCTAACCGTAACCCTAACACTAACCCGAACCCTAACCCTAACCTGAACCCTAACCCTAACCCTAACCTGAACCCTAACCCTAACCCTAACCCGAAACCTAACCCTAACCCTAACCCTAAACCGAACCCTAACCCTAACCCGAACCCGAACCCGAAACCTAACCCAAACCCTAACCCTAAACCGAACACGAACCCTCACCCTAACCCTAACCCTAACCCGAAACTTAACCCTAACCCTAACCCGAACCCTAACCCTAACCCTAACCCGAACGCTAACCCTAACCCTAACCCGAACCCTAACCCTAACCCTAACCCTAACCCGAACCCTAACTCTAACCGTAACCCTAACCCTAACCCTAACCCGAACCCTACCCTAACCCTAACCCGAACCCTAACCCTAACCGTAACCCTAACCCTAACCCGAACCCTAAACCTAACCCTAACCCCTAAACCTAAGCCTAACCCTAACCCGAACCCTAACCCTAACCCTAACCCTAACCCGAACCCGAACCCGAACCCGAACCCGAAACCTAACCCGAACCCTACCCCTAACCCTAATCCGAACCATAACCCTAACCCTACCTCCTAAACCTAACCCTAACCCTAACCCGAACCCTAACCCTAACCGAACACTAACCCTAACCCGAACCCTAACCCGAACCCTAAACCTAACCCTAAACCGAACCCTACCCCTAACCCGAACCCTAACCCTAACCCGAACCCTAACCCTAACAGTAACCCTAACCCGAACCCAAAACCTAACACTAACCCGAACCCGAACCCTAACCCGAAACCGAACCCTAACCCTAACACTAACCCTAAACCGAACCCGACCCCTAACCCTAACTCTAACCCTAACACTAACCCTAACCCTTACCCGAAACCTAACCCGAACCCAAACCCTAACCCTAACCCGAACCCTAACCCTAACCCTAACACTAACCCGAACCCTAACCCTAACCCGAACCCTAACCCTAACCCTAACCTGAACCCTAACCCTAACCCTAACCCGAACCCTAACACTAACCCTAACCCTAACCCGAACCCTAACCCTAACCCTAACCCTAACCCGATCCCGAAACCTAACCCAAACCCTAACCCTAAACCGAACACGAACCCTCACCCTAACCCTAACCCTAACCCGAAACTTAACCCTAAACCTAACCCGAAACCTAACCCTAACCCTAACCCGAACACTAACCCTAACCCTAACCCGAACCCTAACCCTAACCCTAACCCTAACCCGAACCCTAACCCTAACCATAACCCTTACCCTAACCCTAACCCGAACCCTACCCTAACCCTAACCCGAACCCTAACCCTAACCGTAAACCTAACCCTTACCCGAACCCTAACCCTAACCCTAACCCCTAACCCTAACCCTAACCCTAACCCGAACCCTAACCCTAGCCCTAACCCTAACCCTAACCCGAACCCGAACCCGAACCCTAACCCGAACCCTACCCCTAACCCTAACCCGAACCCTAACCCTAACCCTACCTCTAACCCTAACCCGAACCCTAACCCTAACCCTACCTCCTAAACCTAACCCTAACCCTAACCCGAACCCTAACCCTAACCGAACCCTAACCCTAACCAGAACCCTAACCCGAACCCTAAACCTAACCCGAACCCTAACCCTAAACCGAACCCGAACCCTAACCCTAACCCTAACCCTAACACTAACCCTAACCCTAACGCGAACCCTAACCCGAACCCGAACCCTAACCCTAACCCTAACCCAAAACCTAACCGTAACCCGAACCCTAACCCGAAGCCTAACCCGAACCCTAACCCTAACCCGGACCCTAAACCTAACCCTAACCCGAACCCTAACCCTAACCCTAACCCGAACCCTAACCCTAAACCTAACCCTAACCCGAACCCTAACCCTAAATCTAACCCTAACCCTAACTCGAACCTTAACCCTAACCCTACCCCGAACCTTAACCCTAACCCTAACCCTAACCCTAACCCTAAACCTAACCCTAACCCGAACCCTAACCCTAACCCTTACCGTAACCCGAAACCTAACCCTAACCCTAATGCGAACCCTAACCCTAACCCTAACCCGAACCCTAACCCTAACCCTAACCCTAACCCTAACCCTAAACCGAACACTAACCCTAACCCTAACCCTAACCCGAACCCTGACCCTAACCCTAACCCTAACTCTAACCCTAACCCGAAACTGAACCCTAACCCTAACCGTAACCCAAACCCGAACCCTAACCCTAACACTAACCCGAACCCTAACACTAACCAGAACGCTAACCCTAACCCTAACCCTAACCCGAACCCGAACCCTAACCCGAACCCTAACCCTAACCCTAACCCGAACCCTAACCCTAAGCCGAACCCTAACCCTAACCCTAACCCGAACCCTTACCCTAACCCTAACCCTAACCCTAACCCTAACCCGAACCCTAACACTAACCAGAACGCTAACCCTAACCCTAACCCTAACCCGAACCCGAACCCTAACCCGAACCCTAACCCTAAACCTAACCCGAATCCTAACCCTAACCCGAACCCTAACCCTAACCCTAACCCGAACCCTAACCCTAACCCTAACCCTAACCCGAACCCTAACCCTAACCCTAACCCTAACCCGAATCCGAACCCTAACCCAAACCCTAACCCTAAACCGAACACGAACCCTCACCCTAACCCTAACCCTAACCCGAACCTAAACCCTAACCCTAACCCGAACCCTAACATTAACCCTAACCCTAACCCTAAACCGAACCCTAACCCTAACCCTAACCCTAACCCGAACCCTAACCCTAACCCTAACCCTAACCCTAACCCGAACACTAACCCGAACCCTAACCCTAAGCCTAACCCGAACCCTAACCATAACCCTAACCCTAACCCGAACCCTAACCCGAACCCTAAACCTAACCCGAACCCGAACCCTACACCTAACCCGAACCCTAACCCTAACCCGAACCCTAACCCTAACACTAACCCTAACCCGAACCCGAACCCTAACACTAACCTGAACCCGAACCCTAACCCGAACCCGAACCCTAACCCTAACACTAACCCTAAACCGAAACCGAACCCTAACCCTAACCCTAACCCTAACACTAACCCTAACCCTAACCCGCACCCTAACCCGAACCCGAACCCTAACCCTAACCCTAACCCGAACCCGAAACCTAACCCAAACCCTAACCCTAAACCGAACACGAACCCTCACCCTAACCCTAACCCTAACCCGAAACTTAACCCTAACCCTAACCCGAACCCTAACCCTAACACTAACCCGAACCCTAACCCTAACCCTAACCCGAACCCTAACCCTAACCCTAACCCGAACCCGAACCCTAACTCTAACCGTAACCCTAAACCTAACCCTAACCCGAACCCTAACCTAACCCTAACCCGAACCCTAACCCTAACCGTAAACCTAACCCTAACCCGAACCCTAACCCTAACCCTAACCCCTAACCCTAACCCTAACCCTAACCCGAACCCTAACCCTAACCCTAACCCTAACCCGAACCCGAACCCGAACCCGAACCCTAACCCGAACCCTACCCCTAACCCTAATCCGAACCATAACCCTAACCCTACCTCCTAAACCTAACCCTAACCCTAACCCGAACCCTAACCCTAACCGAACACTAACCCTAACCCGAACCCTAACCCGAACCCTAAACCTAACCCTAAACCGAACCCTACCCCTAACCCGAACCCTAACCCTAACCCGAACCCTAACCCTAACAGTAACCCTAACCCGAACCCAAAACCTAACACTAACCCGAACCCGAACCCTAACCCGAAACCGAACCCTAACCCTAACACTAACCCTAAACCGAACCCGACCCCTAACCCTAACTCTAACCCTAACACTAACCCTAACCCTAACCCGAACCCTAACCCGAACCCGAACCCTAACCCTAACCCGAAACCTAACCCTAACCCTACCCCTAACACTAACCCGAACCCTAACCCTAACCCGAACCCTAACCCTAACCCTAACCTGAACCCTAACCCTAACCCTAACCCGAACCCTAACACTAACCCTAACCCTAACCCGAACCCTAACCCTAACCCTAACCCTAATCCGAACCATAACCCTAACCCTACCTCCTAAACCTAACCCTAACCCTAACCCGAACCCTAACCCTAACCGAACACTAACCCTAACCCGAACCCTAACCCGAACCCTAAACCTAACCCTAAACCGAACCCTACCCCTAACCCGAACCCTAACCCTAACCCGAACCCTAACCCTAACAGTAACCCTAACCCGAACCCAAAACCTAACACTAACCCGAACCCGAACCCTAACCCGAAACCGAACCCTAACCCTAACACTAACCCTAAACAGAACCCGACCCCTAACCCTAACTCTAACCCTAACACTAACCCTAACCCTAACCCGAACCCTAACCCGAACCCGAACCCTAACCCTAACCCGAACCCTAACCCTAACCCTACCCCTAACACTAACCCGAACCCTAACCCTAACCCGAACCCTAACCCTAACCCTAACCTGAACCCTAACCCTAACCCTAACCCGAACCCTAACACTAACCCTAACCCTAACCCGAACCCTAACCCTAACCCTAACCCTAACCCAATCCCGAAACCTAACCCAAACCCTAACCCTAAACCGAACACGAACCCTCACCCTAACCCTAACCCTAACCCGAAACTTAACCCTAACCCTAACCCGAAACCTAACCCTAACCCTAACCCGAACACTAACCCTAACCCTAACCCGAACCCTAACCCTAACCCTAACCCTAACCCGAACCCTAACCCTAACCATAACCCTTACCCTAACCCTAACCCGAACCCTACCCTAACCCTAACCCGAACCCTAACCCTAACCGTAAACCTAACCCTTACCCGAACCCTAAACCTAACCCTAACCCCTAACCCTAACCCTAACCCTAACCCGAACCCTAACCCTAGCCCTAACCCTAACCCTAACCCGAACCCGAACCCGAACCCTAACCCGAACCCTACCCCTAACCCTAACCCGAACCCTAACCCTAACCCTACCTCCTAACCCTAACCCGAACCCTAAACCTAACACTACCTCTTAAACCTAACCCTAACCCTAACCCGAACCCTAACCCGAACCCGAACCCTAACCCTAACCCGAACCCTAACCCTAACCCTACCCCTAACACTAACCCGAACCCTAACCCTAACCCGAACCCTAACCCTAACCCTAACCTGAACCCTAACCCTAACCCTAACCCGAACCCTAACACTAACCCTAACCCTAACCCGAACCCTAACCCTAACCCTAACCCTAACCCAATCCCGAAACCTAACCCAAACCCTAACCCTAAACCGAACACGAACCCTCACCCTAACCCTAACCCTAACCCGAAACTTAACCCTAACCCTAACCCGAAACCTAACCCTAACCCTAACCCGAACACTAACCCTAACCCTAACCCGAACCCTAACCCTAACCCTAACCCTAACCCGAACCCTAACCCTAACCATAACCCTTACCCTAACCCTAACCCTAACCCGAACCCTAACCCTAGCCCTAACCCTAACCCTAACCCGAACCCGAACCCGAACCCTAACCCGAACCCTACCCCTAACCCTAACCCGAACCCTAACCCTAACCCTACCTCCTAACCCTAACCCGAACCCTAAACCTAACACTACCTCCTAAACCTAACCCTAACCCTAACCCGAACCCTAACCCTAACCAAACCCTAACCCTAACCAGAACCCTAACCCGAACCCTAAACCTAACCCGAACCCGAACCCTACCCCTAACCCGAACCCTAACCCTCAACCGAACCCTAACCCTAACACTAACCCTAACCCGAACCCGAAACCTAAAACTAACCCGAACCCGAACCCTAACCCGAACCCGAACCCTAACACTAACACTAACCCTAAACCGAACCCGAACCCTAACCCTAACCCTAACCCTAACACTAACCCTAACCCTAACCCGAACCCTAACCCGAACCCGAACCCTAAACCTAACCCTAACCCAAACCCTAACCGTAACCCGAACCCTAACCCGAAGCCTAATACGAACCCTAACCCTAACCCGGACCCTAAACCTAACCCTAACCCGAACCCTAACCCTAACCCTAACCCGAACCCTAACCCTAAACCTAACACTAACCCGAACCCTAACCCTAACCCTCACCCTAACCCTAACTCGAACCTTAACCCTAACCCTACCCTGAACCTTAACCCTAACCCTAACCCTAACCCTAACCCTAAACCTAACCCTATCCCGAACCCTAACCCTAACACTTACCGTAACCCGAAACCTAACCCTAACCCTAACGCGAACCCTAACCCTAACCCTAACCCGAACCCTAACCCTAACCCTAACCCTAACCCTAACCCTAACCCTAAACCGAACACTAACCCTAACCCTAACCCTAACCCGAACCCTGACCCTAACCCTAACCCTAACCCTAACCCTAACCCGAAACTGAACCCTAACCCTAACCGTAACCCAAACCCGAACCCTAACCCTAACACTAACCCGAACCCTAACACTAACCAGAACGCTAACCCTAACCCTAACCCTAACCCGAACCCGAACCCTAACCCGAACCCTAACCCTAACCCTAACCCGAACCCTAACCCTAACCCGAACCCTAACCCTAACCCTAACCCGAACCCTTACCCTAACCCTAACCCTAACCCTAACCCTAACCCGAACCCTAACACTAACCAGAACGCTAACCCTAACCCTAACCCTAACCCGAACCCGAACCCTAACCCGAACCCTAAGCCTAACCCTAACACGAATCCTAACCCTAACCCGAACCCTAACCCTAACCCTAACCCGAACCCTAACCCTAACCCTAACCCTAACCCGAACCCTAACCCTAACCCTAACCCTAACCCGAATCCGAACCCTAACCCAAACCCTAACCCTAAACCGAACACGAACCCTCACCCTAACCCTAACCCTAAACCGAACCTTAACCCTAACCCTAACCCGAACCCTAACATTAACCCTAACCCTAACCCTAACCCGAACCCTAACCCTAACCCTAACCCTAACCCTAACCCGAACCCTAACCCTAACCCTAACCCTAACCCGAACACTAACCCGAACCCTAACCCTAAGCCTAACCCGAACCCTAACCATAACCCTAACCCTAACCCGAACCCTAACCCGAACCCTAAACCTAACCCGAACCCGAACCCGAATCCTACACCTAACCCGAACCCTAACCCTAACCCGAACCCTAACCCTAACACTAACCCTAACCCGAACCCGAAACCTAACACTAACCCGAACCCGAACCCTAACCCGAACCCGAACCCTAACCCTAACACTAACCCTAAACCGAAACCGAACCCTAACCCTAAACCTAACCCTAA
>JAVLSZ010000079.1:572500-575000 GCA_032313775.1 Urocyon cinereoargenteus | reverse complement strand
CTAACCCTAACCCTAACCCTAACCCTAACCCGAACACTAACACTAACCAGAACGCTAACCCTAACCCTAACCCTAACCCGAACCCGAACCCTAACCCGAACCCTAACCCTAACCCTAACCCGAATCCTAACCCTAACCCGAACCCTAACCCTAACCCTAACCCGAACCCTAACCCTAACCCTAACCCGAACCCGAACCCTAACCCTAACCCTAACCCTAACCCGAATCCGAACCCTAACCCAAACCCTAACCCTAAACCGAACACGAACCCTCACCCTAACCCTAACCCTAACCCGAACCTTAACCCTAACCCTAACCCGAAACCTAACATTAACCCTAACCCTAACCCTAAACCGAACCCTAACCCTAACCCTAACCCTAACCCGAACCCTAACCCTAACCCTAACCCTAACCCGAACCCTAACCCGAACCCTAACCCTAAGCCTAACCCGAACCCTAACCCTAACCCTAACCCTAACCCGAACCCTAACCATAACCATAACCCTAACCGAACCCTAACCCTAACCGGAACCCTAACCCGAACCCTAAACCTAACCCGAACCCGAACCCTACACCTAACCCGAACCCTAACCCTAACCCGAACCCTAACCCTAACACTAACCCTAACCCGAACCCGAACCCTAACACTAACCCGAACCCAAACCCTAACCCGAACCCGAACCCTAACCCTAACACTAACCCTAAACCGAAACCGAACCCCGACCCTAACCCTAACCCTAACACTAACCCTAACCCTAACCCGCACCCTAACCCGAACCCGAACCCTAACCCTAACCCTAACCCTACCCCGAACCCTAACCCTAACCCGAAACCTAACACTAACCCGAACCCTAACCCTAACCCGAACCCGAACCCTACCCTAACCCTAACCGGAATCCTAACCCTAACCCGAACCCTAACCCTAACCCAAACCCTAACCCTAACCCGAACCCTAACCCGAACCCTAACCCGAACCCTAACCCTAACCCGAACCCTAACCCTAACCCTAATCCGAAATCCAACACTAACCCTAACCCTAAACCTAACCCTAACCCGAACCCTAACCCTAACCCTAACCCTAACCCTAACCCTAACCCGAACCTTAACCCTAACCCTACCCCGAAACTTAACCCTAACCTTAACCCTAACCATAAACCTAACCCGAACCCTAACCCTAACCCTAACCCGAACCCTAACCCTAACCCTAACCCTAACACTAACACTAACCCGAACACTAACCCTAACCCTAACCCTAACCCGAACCCTGACCCAAACCCTAACCCTAACCCTAACCCTAACCCGAAACTGAACCCTAACCCTAACCGTAACCCGAACCCGAACCCTAACCCGAACCCGAACCCTAACCCTAACACTAACCCTAACCCTAACCCGAACCCTAACCCTAACACGAACCCTAACCCGAACCCGAACCCTAACCCTAAAAATAACCCTAACCCTAACCCGAACCCTAACCCTAACCCTAACCCTAACCCGAATCCGAACCCTAACACTTACCATAACCCGAAACCTAACCCTAACTCTAACCCGAACCCTAACCCTAACCCTAACCCGAACCCTAACCCTAACCCTAACCCTAACACTAACACTAACCCGAACACTAACCCTAACCACAACCCTAATCCTAACCCTAACCGGAACCCTAACCCTAACCCTAACCTGAACCCTAACCTGAACCGTAACTCTAACCCTAACCCGAACCCTAACCCTAACCCTAACCTTAAACCTAACCCTAAACCTAAACCTAACCCTAACCCTAACCCGAACCGGAACCCTAACCCGAACTCTACCCCTAACCCTAATCCGAACCCTTAACCTAACCCTAACCCTAACCCTAACCCTAACCCGAACCCGAACCCTAACCCTAACCCTAACCCGAACCCTAACCCTAACCCTAAACCTAACCCGAACCCTAACCCGAACCCTAACCCTAACCCTAACCCGAACCCTAACCCAAACCCTAACCCTAACCCGAACCCTAACCCTAACCATAACCCTAACCCTAACCCTAACCCGAACACTACCCTAACCCTAACGCGAACCCTAACCCTAACCGTAACCCTAACCCTAACCCGAACCCTAACCCTAACCCTAACCCCTAACCCTAACCCTAACCCGAACCCGAACCCGAACCCTAACCCGAACCCTACCCCTAACCCTAATCCGAACACTAACCCTAACCCTAACCCTAACCCGAACCCTAAACCTAACCCTACCTCCTAAACCTAACCCTAACCATAACCCGAACCCTAACCCTAACCGAACCCTAACCCTAACCCGAACCCTAACCCGAACCCTAAACCTAACCCGAACCCGAACCCTACCCCTAACACGAACCCTAACCCTAACCCGAACCCTAACCCTAACACTAACCCTAACCCGAACCCGAAACCTAACACTAACCCGAACCCGAACCCTAACCCGAACCCGAACCCTCACCCTAAAACTAACCCTAAACCGAACCCGAACCCTAACCCTAACC
>JAVLSZ010000079.1:555000-565000 GCA_032313775.1 Urocyon cinereoargenteus | reverse complement strand
AACACGAACCCTAACCCTAACCCTAACCCGTACCTAACCCTAACCCTAACCGTAGCCCGAACCCTAACCCTAACCCTAACCCTAACCCGAATCCGAACCCTAACCCAAACCCTAAACCTAAACCGAACACGAACCCTCACCCTAACCCTAACCCTAACCCGAACCTTAACCCTAACCCTAACCCGAACCCTAACCCTAACCCTAACCCTAACCCTAAACCGAACCCTAACCCTAACCCTAACCCTAACCCGAACCCTAAACCTAACCCTAACCCTAACCCGAACCCTAACCCGAACCCTAACCCTAACCCTAACCCGAACCCTAACCCTAACCCTAAACCTAACCCGAACCCTAACCCTAACCATAACCCTAACCGAACACGAACCCTAACCCGAACCCTAACCCTAAACCTAACCCTAACCCGAACCCTAACCCTAACCCTAACCCTAACCCTAACCCGAACCCTAACCCTAACCCGAAACCTAACACTAACCCGAACCCTAACCCTAACCCGAACCCGAACCCTACCCTAACCCTAACCGGAATCCTAACCCTAACCCGAACCCTAACCCTAACCCAAACCCTAACCCTAACCCGAACCCTAAACCGAACCCTAACCCGAACCCTAACCCTAACCCGAACCCTAACCCTAACCCTAACCCGAACCCGAACCCTAACCCTAACCCTAAACCTAACCCTAACCCGAATCCTAACCCTAACCCTAACCCTAAACCTAACCCTAACCCGAACCCTAACCCTAACCCTAACCCGAACCCTAACCCTAACCCGAACCCTAACCCGAACCCTAACCCTAACCCTAACCCTAACAATAACCCTAACCCGTACCCGAACCCTAACCCGAACCCTACCCCTAACCCTAATCCGAACCCTAACCCTAACCCTAACCCTAACCCTAACCCTAACATTAACCCTAACCCGAAACCTAACCCTAACCCTAACCCGACCCCTAACCTGAACCCTAACGCGAACCCTAAGCCTAACCCTAACCCTAATCCTAACCCGAACCTTAACCCTAACCCTAACCCGAAACCTAACCCTAACATTAACCGTAACCCTAACCCTAAACCGAACCCTAACCCTAACCCTCACCCTGTCCCGAACCCTAACCCTAATCCTAACCCTAACCCGAACCCTAAACCGAAACCTAACCCTAACCCTAACCCTAACCCGAACCCTAACCCTAACCCTAACCCTAACCCTAACCCGAACCCTAACCCTAACCCGAACCCTAACCCGAACCCTAACCCTAACCCTAACACTAACCCGAACCCTAACCCTGACCCTAAACCGAACCCTAACCCTAAACATAACCCTAACCCTAACCCTAACCCGAACACTAACCCTAACACTAACCCGAACCCTAAACCTAACCCGAACCCTAACCCTAACCATAACCCTAACCCTAACCCTAACCCGAACCCTAACCCTAACACTAACCCGAAACCTAAACCTAACCCGAACCCTAACCCTAAACGTAACCCTACGCCTAACCCGAACCCTAACCCTAACCCTAACCCCTAACACTAATCGTAACCCTAACCCTAACCCTAACCATAACCCTAACCCGAAACCGAACCCTAACCCGAACCCTACACCTAACACTAATCCGAACCCTAACCCTAACCTTAATCCTAACCCTAACCCTAACCCGAACCGGAACCCTAACCCTAACCCTAACCCTAACCCGAACCCTAACCCGAACCCTAACACTAACCCGAACACTAACCCCTAACCCTAACCCTAACGCTAACCCTAACCCGAACCCTAACCCTAACCCTACCTCCTAACCCTAACACTAACCCTAAACCGAACCCTAACCCTAACCCGAACCCTAACCCTAACCCGAACGCTAACCCGAACCCTAACCCTAAACTGAACCCGAACCCTAACCCTAACCCTAACCCGAACCCAACCCGAAACCTAACCCTAACCGTAATCTGAACACTAACCCTAACCCTAACCCTAACCCGAAACCTAACCGTAACCCTAACCCTAACACTAACCCTAACCCTAACCTTAACCCTAACCCTAACCCTAACCCTAACCCGAACCAAACCCGAACCCTAACCCTAACCGTAATCTGAACACTAACCCTAACCCTAACCCTAACCCTAATCCTAACCCTAACCGGAACCCTAACCGTAACCCTAACCCTAACCCTAACCCTAACACTAACCCTAACCCTAACCTGAACCGGAACCCTAACCCGAACTCTACCCCTAACCCTAATCCGAACCCTAACCCTAACACGAACCCGAACCCTAACCCAAACCCTAACCCTAAACCGAACACGAACCCTAACCCTAAACCTAACCCTAACCCGAATCTTAACCCTAACCCTAACACGAACCCTAACCCTAACCCTAACCCTAACCCTAACCCTAACCCTAAACCTAAACCGAACCCTAAACCTAACCCTAACCCTAACCCGAACCCTAACCCTAACCCTAACTCGAACCCGAACCCTAACCCGAACCCTACCCCTAACACTTATCTGAACCCTAACCCTAACCCTAACCCTAACCCGAACCCTAACCCTAACCAGAACCCTAACCCTAACCCTAACGCTAACCCTAACCCGAACCCTAACCCGAACCCTAACACTAACCCTAACCCGAACCCTAATCCTAACCCTAACCCTAACCCGAACCCTAACCGTAAGCATAACCCTAACCCTAACCCTAACCCGAACCCTAACCCTAACCCTAACCCGAACCCTAACCTTAACCGAAACCCTAACCCTAACCCGAAACCTAACCCTAACCCTAACCCGAACCCTAAACCTAACCCTAACCCGAACCCTAACCCTAACCCGAACTCTAACCCTAACCCTAACCCTAAGCCTAACACGAACCCTAACCCGAACCCTAACCCTAACCATAACCTGAACCCTAACCCTAACCCTAACCCGAACCCTAACCCTAACCCTAACCCTAACCGGAACCCTAACCCTAACCCTAACCCGAACCCGAACCCTAACACCTTACCCGAATCCTAACCCTAACCCGAACCCTAAACCTAACACTAACCCCGAAACCGAACCCTAACCCTAATCCTAACCCTAACCCGAACCCTAACACGAACCCGAACCCTAACCCTAACCCGAACCCGAACCCTAACCCTAACCCTAACCCGAACCCTAACCCTAACACGAACCCTAAACCTAACCCTAACCCGAACCCGAACCCTAAACCTAACCCTAACCCGACACCTATCCCGAACCCTAACGCGAACCCTAACCCTAACCCTAACCCTAACCCTAACACTAAACCTAACCCTAACCATAACCCTAACCCTAACCCTAACCCGAACCATAACCCTAACACGAACCCTAACCCTAACCCTAACCCGTACCTAACCCTAACCCTAACCGTAGCCCGAACCCTAACCCTAACCCTAACCCGAATCCGAACCCTAACCCAAACCCTAACCCTAAACCGAACACGAACACTCACCCTAACCCTAACCCTAACCCGAACCTTAACCCTAACCCTAACCCGAACCCTAACCCTAACCCTAACCCTAACCCTAAACCGAACCCTAACCCTAACCCTAACCCTAACCCGAACCCTAACCCTAACCCTAACCCTAACCCGAACCCTAACCCGAACCCTAACCCTAACCCTAACCCGAACCCTAACCCTAACCCTAAACCTAACCCGAACCCTAACCCTAACCATAACCCTAACCGAACACGAACCCTAAACCGAACCCTAACCCTAAACCTAACCCTAACCCGATACATAACCCTAACCCTAACCCTAACCCTAACCCGAACCCTAACCCTAACCCGAAACCTAACACTAACCCGAACCCTAACCCTAACCCGAACCCGAACCCTACCCTAACCCTAACCGGAATCCTAACCCTAACCCGAACCCTAACCCTAACCCAAACCCTAACCCTAACCCGAACCCTAACCCGAACCCTAACCCGAACCCTAACCCTAACCCGAACCCTAACCCTAACCCTAACCCGACCCGAACCCTAACCCTAACCCTAAACCTAACCCTAACCCGAACCCTAACCCTAACCCTAACCCTAACCCTAACCCTAACCCGAACCCTAACCCTAACCCTAACCCGAACCCTAACCCTAACCCGAACCCTAACCCGAACCCTAACCCTAACCCTAACCCTAACAATAACCCTAACCCGTACCCGAACCCTAACCCGAACCCTACCCCTAACCCTAATCCGAACCCTAACCCTAACCCTAACCCTAACCCTAACCCTAACATTAACCCTAACCCGAAACCTAACCCTAAACCTAACCCGACCCCTAACCTGAACCCTAACGCGAACCCTAAGCCTAACCCTAACCCTAATCCTAACCCGAACCTTAACCCTAACCCTAACCCGAAACCTAACCCTAACATTAACCGTAACCCTAACCCTAAACCGAACCCTAACCCTAACCCTCACCCTGCCCCGAACCCTAACCCTAATCCTAACCCTAACCCGAACCCTAAACCGAAACCTAACCCTAACCCTAACCCTAACCCGAACCCTAACCCTAACCATAACCCTAACCCTAACCCTAACCCGAACCCTAACCCTAACCCGAACCCTAACCCGAACCCTAACCCTAACCCTAACCCTAACCCGAACCCTAACCCTAACCCTAAACCGAACCCTAACCCTAAACATAACCCTAACCCTAACCCTAACCCGAACACTAACCCTAACACTAACCCGAACCCTAAACCTAACCCGAACCCTAACCCTAACCATAACCCTAACCCTAACCCTAACCCGAACCCTAACCCTAACACTAACCCGAAACCTAAACCTAACCCGAACCCTAACCCTAAACATAACCCTACGCCTAACCCGAACCCTAACCCTAACCCTAACCCCTAACACTAATCGTAACCCTAACCCTAACCCTAACCATAACCCTAACCCGAAACCGAACCCTAACCCGAACCCTACACCTAACACTAATCCGAACCCTAACCCTAACCTTAATCCTAACCCTAACCCTAAACCGAACCGGAACCCTAACCCTAACCCTAACCCTAACCCGAACCCTAACCCGAACCCTAACACTAACCCGAACACTAACCCCTAACCCTAACCCTAACGCTAACCCTAACCCGAACCCTAACCCTAACCCTACCTCCTAACCCTAACACTAACCCTAAACCGAACCCTAACCCTAACCCGAACCCTAACCCTAACCCGAACGCTAACCCGAACCCTAACCCTAACCTGAACCCGTACCCTAACCCTAACCCTAACCCGAACCCAACCCGAACCCTAACCCTAACCGTAATCTGAACACTAACCCTAACCCTAACCCTAACCCGAAACCTAACCGTAACCCTAACCCTAACACTAACCCTAACCCTAACCTTAACCCTAACCCTAACCCTAACCCTAACCCGAACCCAACCCGAACCCTAACCCTAACCGTAATCTGAACACTAACCCTAACACTAACCCTAACCCTAATCCTAACCCTAACCGGAACCCTAACCGTAACCCTAACCCTAACCCTAACCCTAACCCTAACCCTAACCCTAACCTGAACCGGAACCCTAACCCGAACTCTACCCCTAACCCTAATCCGAACCCTAACCCTAACACTAACCCTAACCCTAACCCTAACCCTAAACCGAACCCTAACACTAACCAGAACGCTAACCCTAACCCCAACCCTAACCCGAACCCGAACCCTAACCCGAAACCTAACCCTAACCCTAACCCGAACCCTAACCCTAACCCGAACCCTAACCCTAACCACAACACGAACCCTAACCCTAACCCTAACCCTAACCCGAACCCTAACCCTAACCCTAACCCTAATCCTAACCCGAACCCGAACCGTAACACAAACCCTAACCCTAAACCGAACACGAACCCTCACCCTAACCCTAACCCTAACCCGAACCTTAACCCTAACCCTAACCCGAACCCTAGCCCTAACCCTAACCCAAACCCTAAACCGAACCCTAACCCTAACCCTAACCCGAACGGTAACCCTAACCCTAACCCCTAACCCTAACCCTAACCCTAACCCTAACCCGACCCTAACCCTAAACCTAACACTAACCCTAACCCTAACCCTAACCCTAACCCTAACCCGAACGGTAACCCTAACCCTAACCCCTAACCCTAACCCTAAACCTAACCCTAACACGAACCCTAAACCTAACCCTAACCCTAACCCTAACCCGAACCCGAACCCTAACCTGAACCCTACCCCTAACCCTAATCCGAACCCTAACCCTAACCTTAACCCTAACCCAAACCCGAACACTAACCCTAACCCTAACCCTAACCCTAACCCGAACCCTAACCCGAACACTAACCCTAACCCTAACCCGAACCCTAACACTAAACCTAACCGTAACCCTTAACAGAACCTTAAGCCTAACCTTAACCGGAACACTAACCCTAACCCTAACCCGAACCTGAAACCTAACCCCTTACCCGAATCCTAACCCTAACCCGAACCCTAACCCGAACCCTAACCATAACCCTAACCCCGAACCCGAACCCTAACCCTAAACCTAACCCTAACCCGAACCCTAACCCGAACCCTTAACCTAACCCGAACCCGAATCCTAACCCTAACCCGAACCCGAACCCTAACCCTAACACTACCCCGAAACCTAACCCTAACTTGAACCCTAACCCTAACCCTAACCCTAACCCGAACCCTAACCCTAACCCTAACCCGACCCCTAACCCGAACCCTAACCCTAACCCGAACCCTAACCCTAACCCTAACCCTAACCCTAACCCTAACCCTAAAACAAACCCTAACCCTAACCCTAACCCAAAACCGAACCCTAACCCTAACCCTAACCCTAACCCGAACCCTAACCCGAACCCGAACCCTAACCCTAACCCTAACCCGAACCCTAACCCTAACCCCTAACCCTAATCCGAACCCTAACCCTAACACTAACCCTAACCCTAACCCTAACCCGAACCCTAACACTAACCAGAACGCTAACCCTAACCCTAAACCTAACCCTAACCCTAACCCTAACCCGAACCCTAACCCTAAACCTAACCCTAACCCTAACCCTAACCCGAACTCGAACCCTAACCCAAACCCTAACCCTAACCCTAATCCGAACCCTAACCCTAACCCTAACCCTAACCCTAACCCGAACCCTAACCCTAACCCTAGCCCTAACCCTAACCCTAAACAGAACCCTAACCCGAACACTAACCCTAACCCTAACCCGAACCCTAACCCTAAACCTAACCCTAACACTAAACAGAACCCTAACCCTAACCTTAACCGGAACCCTAACCCTAACCCTAGCCCGAACCCGAACCCTAACCCCTTACCCGAATCCTAACCCTAACCCGAACCCTAACCCGAACCCTAACCATAACCCTAACCCCGAACCCGAACCCTAACCCTAAACCTAACCCTATCCCGAACCCTAACCCGAACCCTAACCCTAACCCGAACCCGAACCCTAACCCTAACCCGAACCCGAACCCCAACCCTAACACTAACCCGAAACCTAACCCTAATTTGTACCCTAACCCTAACCCTAACCCTAACCCGAACCCTAACCCTAAACCTAACCCGAAGCCTAACCCGAACCCTAACCCTAAACCGAACCCTAACCCTAACCCTAACCCTAACCCGAACCCTAACCCTAAACCTAACCCTAAACCGAACCTTAACCGAACCCTAACCCTAACCCTAACCCGAACCCTAACCCTAACCCTAACCCTAACCCGAAACCTAACCCTAACCATAACCCTAACCCTAAACCTAACCCGAACCCTAAGCCTAACCGTAACCCGAACCCTAACCCTAACCGTAACCCTAACCGTAACCCGAACCCTAACCCTAACCCTAACCCGACACCTATCCCGAAACCTAACGTGAACCCTAACCCTAACCCTAACCCTAACCCTAACCCAAAACTTAACCCTAACCCTACCCCGAACCTTAACCCTAACCCTAACCCTAAACCTAACCCGAACCCGAACCCTAACCCTAATCCTATCCCTAACCGGAACCATAACCCTAACCCTAACCCTAACCCGAACCCTAACCTGAACCCTAAACCTAACCCTAACCCAAACCCTAACCCTAACCCTAACCTTAACCCTAACCCTAACCCTAACCCTAACCCTAACCCGAACCGGACCCTAACCCGAACCCTACCCCTAACCCTAATCCGAACCCTAACCCTAACCCTAACCCTAACACTAACCCTAACCCGAACCCTAACCCTAACCAGAACGCTAACCCTAACCCTAACCCTAACCCGAACCCGAACACAAACCCGAACCCTAACCCTAACACTAACCCGAACCCTAACCCTAACCCGAACCCTAACCCTAACCCTAACCCGAACCCTAACCATAACCCTAACCCTAACTCGAACCCTAACCCTAAACCTAACCCTAACCCTAACACGAACCCGAACCCTAACCCAAACCCTAACCCTAAACCGAACACGAACCCTAACCCTAAACCTAACCCTAACCCGAATCTTAACCCTAACCCTAACCCGAACCCTAACCCTAACCCTAACCCTAACCCTAACCCTAAACCTAAACCGAACCCTAAACCTAACCCTAACCCTAACCCGAACCCTAACCCTAACCCTAACTCGAACCCGAACCCTAACCCGAACCCTACCCCTAACCCTAATCTGAACCCTAACCCTAACCCTAACCCTAACCCGAACCCTAACCCTAACCAGAACCCTAACCCTAACCCTAACGCTAACCCTAACCCGAACCCTAACCCGAACCCTAACACTAACCCTAACCCGAACCCTAATCCTAACCCTAACCCTAACCCGAACCCTAACCGTAACCATAACCCTAACCCTAACCCTAACCCGAACCCTAACCCTAACCCTAACCCGAACCCTAACCTTAACCGAAACCCTAACCCTAACCCGAAACCTAACCCTAACCCTAACCCGAACCCTAAACCTAACCCTAACCCGAACCCTAACCCTAACCCGAACTCTAACCCTAACCCTAACCCTAAGCCTAACACGAACCCTAACCCGAACCCTAACCCTAACCATAACCTGAACCCTAACCCTAACCCTAACCCTAACCCGAACCCTAACCCTAACCCTAACCCTAACCGGAACCCTAACCCTAACCCTAACCCGAACCCGAACCCTAACCCCTTACCCGAATCCTAACCCTAACCCGAACCCTAAACCTAACCCTAACCCCGAAACCGAACCCTAACCCTAATCCTAACCCTAACCCGAACCCTAACACGAACCCGAACCCTAACCCTAACCCGAACCCGAACCCTAACCCTAACACTAACCCGAACCCTAACCCTAACACGAACCCTAAACCTAACCCTAACCCGAACCCGAACCCTAAACCTAACCCTAACCCGACACCTATCCCAAACCCTAACGCGAACCCTAACCCTAACCCTAACCCTAACCCTAACACTAACCCTAACCCTAACCATAACCCTAACCCTAACCCTAACCCGAACCATAACCCTAACACGAACCCTAACCCTAACCCTAACCCGTACCTAACCCTAACCCTAACCGTAGCCCGAACCCTAACCCTAACCCTAACCCTAACCCGAATCCGAACCCTAACCCAAACCCTAACCCTAAACCGAACACGAACCCTCACCCTAACCCTAACCCTAACCCGAACCTTAACCCTAACCCTAACCCGAACCCTAACCCTAACCCTAACCCTAACCCTAAACCGAACCCTAACCCTAACCCTAACCCTAACCCGAACCCTAACCCTAACCCTAACCCTAACCCTAACCCTAACCCAAACCCTAACCCTAACCCTAAACCGAACCCTAACCCTAAACATAACCCTAACCCTAACCCTAACCCGAACACTAACCCTAACACTATCCCGAACCCTAAACCTAACCCGAACCCTAACCCTAAACATAACCCTAACCCTAACCCTAACCCGAACCCTAACCCTAACACTAACCCGAAACCTAAACCTAACCCGAACCCTAACCCTAAACGTAA
>JAVLSZ010000079.1:542500-545000 GCA_032313775.1 Urocyon cinereoargenteus | reverse complement strand
CTAACCCTAAACCTAACCCTAACACGAACCCTAAACCTAACCCTAACCCTAACCCTAACCCGAACCCGAACCCTAACCTGAACCCTACCCCTAACCCTAATCCGAACCCTAACCCTAACCTTAACCCTAACCCTAACCCGAACACTAACCCTAACCCTAACCCTAACCCTAACCCGAACCCTAACCCGAACACTAACCCTAACCCTAACCCGAACCCTAACCCTAAACCTAACCCTAAACCTAAACAGAACCTTAAGCCTAACCTTAACCGGAACACTAACCCTAACCCTAACCCGAACCCGAAACCTAACCCCTTACCCGAATCCTAACCCTAACCCGAACCCTAACCCGAACCCTAACCATAACCCTAACCCCGAACCCGAACCCTAACCCTAAACCTAACCCTAACCCGAACCCTAACCCGAACCCTTACCCTAACCCGAACCCGAATCCTAACCCTAACCCGAACCCGAACCCTAAACCTAACACTACCCCGAAACCTAACCCTAACTTGAACCCTAACCCTAACCCTAACCCTAACCCGAACCCTAACCCTAACCCTAACCCGACCCCTAACCCGAACCCTAACCCTAACCCGAACCCTAACCCTAACCCTAACCCTAACCCTAACCCTAACCCTAACCCTAAAACAAACCCTAACCCTAACCCTAACCCAAACCCGAACCCTAACCCTAACCCTAACCCTAACCCGAACCCTTACCCGAACCCTAACCCTAACCCTAACCCGAACCCTAACCCTAACCCCTAACCCTAATCCGAACCCTAACCCTAACACTAACCCTAACCCTAACCCTAACCCGAACCCTAACACTAACCAGAACGCTAACCCTAACACTAAACCTAACCCTAACACTAACCCTAACCCGAACCCTAACCCTAAACCTAACCCTAACCCTAACCCTAACCCGAACTCGAACCCTAACCCCAACCCTAACCCTAACCCTAATCCGAACCCTAACCCTAACCCTAACCCTAACCCTAACCCGAACCCTAACCCTAACCCTAGCCCTAACCCTAACCCTAAACAGAATCCTAACCCGAACACTAACCCTAACCCTAACCCGAACCCTAACCCTAAACCTAACCCTAACCCTAAACAGAACCCTAACCCTAACCTTAACCGGAACCCTAACCATAACCCTAACCCGAACCCGAACCCTAACCCCTTACCCGAATCCTAACCCTAACCCGAACCCTAACCCGAACCCTAACCATAACCCTAACCCCGAACCCGAACCCTAACACTAAACCTAACCCTAACCCGAACCCTAACCCGAACCCTAACCCTAACCCGAACCCGAACCCTAACCCTAACCCGAACCCGAACCCTAACCCTAACACTAACCCGAAACCTAACCCTAATTTGTACCCTAACCCTAATCCTAACCCTAACCCGAACCCTAACCCTAACCCTAACCCGAAGCCTTACATGAACCCTAACCCTAAACCGAACCCTAACCCTAACCCTAACCCTAACCCTAACACTAACCCTAAACCAAACCCTAACCCTAACCCTAACCCAAACCCGAACCCTAACCCTAAACCTAACCCTAAACCGAACCCTAACCCGAACCCTAACACTAACCCTAACCCGAACCCTAACCCTAACCCTAACCCTAACCCGAAACCTAACCCTAACCATAACCCTAACCCTAAACCTAACCCGAACCCTAAGCCTAACCGTAACCCGAACCCTAACCCTAACCTTAACCCTAACCGTAACCCGAACCCTAACCCTAACCCTAACCCGACACCTAACCCGAAACCTAACGTGAACCCTAACCCTAACCCTAACCCTAACCCTAACCCAAAACTTAACCCTAACCCTACCCCGAACCTTAACCCTAACCCTAACCCTAACCCTAAACCTAACCCGAACCCGAACCCTAACCCTAATCCTATCCCTAACCGGAACCATAACCCTAACCCTAACCCTAACCCGAACCCTAACCTGAACCCTAACCCTAACCCTAACCCAAACCCTAACCCTAACCCTAACCTTAACCCTAACCCTAACCCTAACCCTAACCCGAACCGGATCCCTAACCCGAACCCTACCCCTAACCCTAATCCGAACCCTAACCCTAACCCTAACCCTAACACTAACCCTACCCCGAACCCTAACCCTAACCAGAACGCTAACCCTAACCCTAACCCTAACCCGAACCCGAACACTAACCCGAACCCTAACCCTAACACTAACCCGAACCCTAACCCTAACCCGAACCCTAACCCTAACCCTAACCCGAACCCTAACCATAACCCTAACCTTAACTCGAACCCTAACCCTAAACCTAACCCTAATCCTAACACGAACCCGAACCCTAACCCAAACCCTAACCCTAAACCGAACACGAACCCTAACCCTAAACCTAACCCTAACCCTAACCCTAACCCTAACCCTAACCCTAAACCTAAACCGAACCCTAAACCTAACCCTAACCCTAACCCGAACCCTAACCCTAACCCTAACCCTAAC
>JAVLSZ010000079.1:522500-530000 GCA_032313775.1 Urocyon cinereoargenteus | reverse complement strand
CACTAACCCTAACCCTAACCCTAAACCTAACCCTAACCCTAACCCTAACCCTAACCCGAACGGTAACGCTAACCCTAACCCCTAACCCTAACCCTAAACCTAACCCTACCACGAACCCTAAACCTAACCCTAACCCTAACCCTAACCCGAACTCGAACCCTAACCCGAACCCTAACCCTAACCCTAATCCGAACCCTAACCCTAACCCTAACCCTAACCCTAACCCGAACCCTAACCCTAACCCTAACCCTAACCCTAACCCTAACCAGAACCCTAACCTGAACACTAACCCTAACCCTAACCCGAACCCTAACCCTAAACCTAACCCTAACCCTAAACAGAACACTAACCCTAACCTTAACCGGAACCCTAACCCTAACCCGAACCCGAACCCTAACCCCTTACCCGAATCCTAACCCTAACCCGAACCCTAACCCGAACCCTAACCATAACCCTAACCCCGAAACCGAACCCTAACCCTAAAGCTAACCCTAACCCGAACCCTAACCCGAACCCTAACCCTAACCCGAACCCGAACCCTAACCCTAACCCGAACCCGAACCCTAACCCTAACACTAACCCGAAACCTAACCCTAATTTGAACCCTAACCCTAACCCTAACGCGAACCCTAACCCTAACCCTAACTCTAACCCTAGACCTAATCCTAACTCGAACCCTAAACCTTACCCGATCCCTAACCCGAACCCTAACCCTAACCCTAACCCTAAACCGAACCCTAACCCTAACACTAACCCTAACCCTAACGCGAACCCTAACCCTAACCCTAACTCTAACCCTAACCCTAAACCGAACCCGAACCCTACCCCTTACTTGAACCCTAACCTGAACCCTAACCCTAACCCTAAAACTAACCCTAACCCCTAACCCTAACCCTAACACTAACCCTAACCCTAACCCTACAACCTAACCCTAACCCTAACCCGAACCCTAACCCAAACACTAATCCGAACCCTAACCCTAACCCGAACCCTAACCCTAACACTAACCCGAACCCTAACCCTAACCCTAACCCTAACCCGAACCCTAACCCGAACCCTAACCCTAACCCTAACCGTAACCCTAACCCTAACCCGAACCCTAACCCTAACACTAACCCAAACCCGTACCCTAACCAGAACCCTAACCCTAACCTTAACCCGAACCCTAACCCGAACCCGAACCCGAACCCTAACCCTAACCCTTCCCTAACCCGAACCCTAACCCTAACACGAACACTAAACCTAACCCTAACCCTAACCCTAACCCGAACCCTAACCCTAACCCTAACCCGAAAACGAACCCTAACCCTAACCCTAAACCGAACCCTAACCCTAACCCTAACCCTAACCCTAACCCTAACCCGAACCTAACCCTAAACCTAACACTAACCCTAACCCTAACCCTAACCCTAACCCTAACCTCTAACCCTAACCCTAAACCTAACCCTAACATGAACCCTAAACCTAACCCTAACCCTAACCCTGACCCGAACCCGAACCCTAACCTGAACCCTACCCCTAACCCTAATCCGAACCCTAACCCTAACCTTAACCCTAACCCTAACCCGAACACTAACCCTAACCCTAGCCCTAACCCTAACCCGAACCCTAACCCGAACACTAACCCTAACCCTAACCCGAACCCTAACCCTAAACCTAAACCTAACCCTAAACAGAACCCTAACCCTAACCTTAACCGGAACACTAACCCTAACCCTAACCCGAACCCGAACCCTAACCCCTTGCCCGAATCCTAACCCTAACCCGAACCCTAACCCGAACCCTAACCCTAACCCGAACCCGAATCCTAACCCTAACCCGAACCCGAACCCTAACCCTAACACTACCCCGAAACCTAACCCTAACTTGAACCCTAACCCTAACCCTAACCCTAACCCGAACCCTAACCCTAACCCGACCCCTAACCCGAACCCTAACCCTAACCCGAACCCTAACCCTAACCCTAACCCTAACCCTAACCCTAAACCAAACCCTAACCCTAATCCTAACCCAAACCCGAACCCTAACCCTAACCCTAACCCTAACCCGAACCCTAACCCGAACCCTAACCCTAACCCTAACCGGAACCCTAACCCTAACCCCTAACCCTAATCCGAACCCTAACCCTAACACTAACCCTAACCCTAACCCTAACCCTAACCCGAACCCTAACACTAACCAGAACGCTAACCCTAACCCTAAACCTAACCCTAACTCTAACCCGAACCCGAACCCTAACCCTAAACCTAACACTAACCCTACCCCTAACCCTAAACCTAACCCTAACCCGAAAGGTAACGCTAACCCTAACCCCTAACCCTAACCCTAAACCTAACCCTACCACGAACCCTAAACCTAACCCTAACCCTAACCCTAACCCGAACTCTAACCCTAACCCGAACCCTAACCCTAACCCTAATCCGAACCCTAACCCTAACCCTAACCCTAACCCGAACCCGAACCCTAACCCTAAACCTAACCCTAACCCTAACCCTAACCAGAACCCTAACCCGAACACTAACCCTAACCCTAACCCGAACCCTAACCCTAAAACTAACCCTAACCCTAAACAGAACCCTAACCCTAACCTTAACCGGAACCCTAACCCTAACACTAACCCGAACCCGAACCCTAACTCCTTACCCGAATCCTAACCCTAACCCGAACCCTAACCAGAACCCTAACCATAACCCTAACCCCGAACCCGAAACCTAACCCTAAACCTAACCCTAACCCGAACTCTAACCCGAACCCTAACCCTAACCCAAACCCGAACCCTAACCCTAACCCGAACCCGAACCCTAACCCTAACACTAACCCGAAACCTAACCGTAATTTGAACCCTAACCCTAACCCTAACCCTAACCCGAACCCTAAACCTAACCCTAACCCGACGCCTAACCCGAACCCTAACCCTAACCCGAACCCTAACACGAACCCTAACCCTAACCCTAACCCGAACCCTAACCCTAAACCAAACCCTAACCCTAACCCTAACCCAAACCCGAACCCTAACCCTAAACCTAACCCTAAACCGAACCCTAACCCGAACCCTAACCCTAACCCTAACCCGAACCCTAACCCTAACCCTAACCCTAACCCGAAACCTAACCCTAACCATAACCCTAACCCTAACCCTAACCCGAACCCTAACCCTAACCGTAACCCGAACCCTAAACCTAACCGTAACCCTAACCGTAACCCGAACCCTAACCCTAACCCTAACCCGACACCTAACCCGAAACCTAACGTGAACCCTAACCCTAACCCTAACCCTAACCCGAAACTTAACCCTAACCCTACCCCGAACCTTAACCCTAACCCTAACCCTAACCCTAAACCTAACCCGAACCCGAACCCTAACCCTAATCCTATCCCTAACCGGAACCATAACCTTAACCCTAACCCTAACCCGAACCCTAAACTGAACCCTAACCCTAACCCTAACCCGAACCCTAACCCTAACCCTAACCGTAACCCTAACCCTAACCCTAACCCTAACCCTAACCCTAACCCGAACCGGATCCCTAACCCGAACCCTACCCCTAACCCTAATCCGAAACCTAACCCTAACACTAACCCTAACACTAACCCTAACCCGAACCCTAACCCTAACCAGAACGCTAACCCTAACCCTAACCCTAACCCGAACCCGAACACTAACCCGAACCCTAACCCTAACACTAACCCGAACCCTAACCCTAACCCGAACCCTAACCCTAACCCTAACCCGAACCCTAACCCTAACCCTAACCCTAACTCGAACCCTAACCCTAACCCTAACCCTAACCCTAACACGAACCCGAACCCTAACCCAAACCCTAACCCTAAACCGAACACGAACGCTAACCCTAAACCTAACCCTAACCCGAACCCTAACCCTAACCCTAACCCGAACCCTAACCCTAACCCTAACCCTAACCCTAACCCGAACACTAACCCTAACCCTAACCCGAACCCTAACCCTAAAACTAACCCTAACCCTAAACAGAACCCTAACCCTAACCTTAACCGGAACCCTAACCCTAACCCTAACCCGAACCCGAACCCTAACCCCTTACCCGAATCCTAACCCTAACCCGAACCCTAACCAGAACCCTAACCATAACCCTAACCCCGAACCCGAAACCTAACCCTAAACCTAACCCTAACCCGAACTCTAACCCGAACCCTAACCCTAACCCAAACCCGAACCCTAACCCTAACCCGAACCCGAACCCTAACCCTAACACTAACCCGAAACCTAACCGTAATTTGAACCCTAACCCTAACCCTAACCCTAACCCGAACCCTAAACCTAACCCTAACCCGACGCCTAACCCGAACCCTAACCCTAACCCGAACCCTAACACGAACCCTAACCCTAACCCTAACCCGAACCCTAACCCTAAACCAAACACTAACCCAAACCCTAACCCAAACCCGAACCCTAACCCTAAACCTAACCCTAAACCGAACCCTAACCCGAACCCTAACCCTAACCCTAACCCGAACCCTAACCCTAACCCTAACCCTAACCCGAAACCTAACCCTAACCATAACCCTAACCCTAACCCTAACCCGAACCCTAACCCTAACCGTAACCCGAACCCTAAACCTAACCGTAACCCTAACCGTAGCCCGAACCCTAACCCTAACCCTAACCCGACACCTAACCCGAAACCTAACGTGAACCCTAACCCTAACCCTAACCCTTACCCGAAACTTAACCCTAACCCTACCCCGAACCTTAACCCTAACCCTAACCCTAACCCTAAACCTAACCCGAACCCGAACCCTAACCCTAATCCTATCCCTAACCGGAACCATAACCTTAACCCTAACCCTAACCCGAACCCTAACCTGAACCCTAACCCTAACCCTAACCCGAACCCTAACCCTAACCCTAACCGTAACCCTAACCCTAACCCTAACCCTAACCCTAACCCTAACCCTAACCCGAACCGGATCCCTAACCCGAACCCTACCCCTAACCCTAATCCGAAACCTAACCCTAACACTAACCCTAACACTAACCCTAACCCGAACCCTAACCCTAACCAGAACGCTAACCCTAACCCTAACCCTAACCCGAACCCGAACACTAACCCGAACCCTAACCCTAACACTAACCCGAACCCTAACCCTAACCCGAACCCTAACCCTAACCCTAACCCGAACCCTAACCCTAACCCTAACCCTAACTCGAACCCTAACCCTAACCCTAACCCTAACCCTAACACGAACCCGAACCCTAACCCAAACCCTAACCGTAAACCGAACACGAACGCTAACCCTAAACCTAACCCTAACCCGAATCTTAACCCTAACCCTAACCCGAACCCTAACCCTAACCCTAACCCTAACCCTAACCCTAACCCTAAACCGAACCCTAAACCTAACCCTAACCCTAACCCGAACCCTAACCCTAACCCTAACCCTAACTCGAACCCGAACCCTAACCCGAACCCTACCCCTAACCCTAATCCGAACCCTAACCCTAACCCTAACCCTAACCCGAACCCTAACCCTAACCAGAACCCTAACCCTAATCCTAACCCTAACCCGAACCCTAACCCTAACCCTCACACTAACCCGAACCCTAACCCTAACCCTAACCCGAACCCTAACCCGAACCCTAACACTAACCCTAACCCGAAACCTAACCCTAACCCTAACCCTAACCCGAACCCTAACCGTAACCATAACCCTAACCCTAACCCGAACCCTAACCCTAACCCTAACCCTAACACGAAAACTAACCCTAAACCTAACCCTAACCCTAACCCTAACCCGATCCCTAAACCTAACCCTAACCTAAAACCTAACCCCTAACCCTAACCTGAACCCAAACCCTAACCCGAACCTGAATCCTAACCCGAACCCGAACCCTAACCCTAACCCGAACCCGAAAACGAACCCTAACCCTAACCCCGAACCCGAACCCTAACCCTAACCCTAACCCGAACCCTAAACCGAACCCTAACCCTAACCCGATCCCAAACCCTAACACTAACCCGAACCCTAACCCTAACCCTAACCCTAACCCGAACCCTAACCCTAACCCTAACCCGACCCCTAACCCGAACCCTAACGCGAACCCTAAGCCTAACCCTAACCCTAATACTAACCCGAACCTTAACCCTAACCCTAACCCGAAACCTAACCCTAACATTAACCGTAACCCTAACCCTAAACCGAACCCTAACCCTAACCCTCACCCTGCCCCGAACCCTAACCCTAATCCTAACCCTAACCCGAACCCTAACCCGAACCCTAACCCTAACCCTAACCCTAACCCGAACCCTAACCCTAACCATAACCCTAAACCTAACCCTAACCCGAACCCTAACCCTAACCCGAACCCTAACCCGAACCCTAACCCTAACCCTAACCCTAACCCGAACCCTAACCCTAACCCTAAGCCGAACCCTAACCCTAACCATAACCCTAACCCTAACTCTAACCCGAACCCTAACCCTAACACTAACCCGAACCCTAAACCTAACCCGAACCCTAACCCTAACCATAACCCTAACCCTAACCCTAACCCGAACCCTAACCCTAACACTAACCCGAACGCTAAACCTAACCCGAACCCTAACCCTAACCGTAACCGTACGCCTAACCGGAAACCTAACCCTAACCCTAACCCCTAACACTAATCGTAACCCTAACCCTAACCCTAACCCTAACCCTAACCCGAAACCGAACCCTAACCCGAACCCTACACCTAACACTAATCCGAACCCTAACCCTAACCTTAATCCTAACCCTAACCCTAACCCGAACCCGAACCCTAACCCTAAACCTAACCCTAACCCGAACCCTAACCCGAACCCTAACACTAACCCGAACACTAACCCCTAACCCTAACCCTAACCCTAAACCTAACCCGATCCCTAACCCTAACCCTACCTCCTAACCCTAACACTAACCCTAAACCGAACCCTAATCCTAACCCGAACCCTAACCGTAACCCGAACTCTAACCCGGACCCTAACCCTAACCTGAACCCGAACCCTAACCCTAACCCTAACCGAACCCAACCCGAACCCTAACCCTAACCGTAATCTGAACACTAACCCTAACCCTAACCCTAACCCGAAACCTAACCCTAACCCTAACCCTAACACTAACCCGAACCCTAACCCTAACCCTAAACCGAACCCTAACCCTAACCCTAACCCTAACCCTAACCCTAACCCTAACCCGAACCCTAACCCTAACCTTAACCCCTAACCCTAACCCTAACCCTAACCCTAACCCGAACACTAACCGTAACCATAACCCTAACCCTAACCCTAACCCGAACCCTAACCCTATCCCTAACCCGAACCCTAACCTAACCGTACACCTAACCCTAACCCGAACCCTAACCCTAACCCTAAGCCGAACCCTAAACCTAACCCTAACCCGAACCCTAACCCTAACCCTAACCCGAACCCTAAACCTAACCCTAACCCGAACCCTAACCCTAACCCGAACCCTAACACTAACCCTAACCCTAAGCCTAACCCG
>JAVLSZ010000079.1:507500-520000 GCA_032313775.1 Urocyon cinereoargenteus | reverse complement strand
AAACCGAACCCTAACCCTAACCCTAACCCTAACCCGAACCCTAACCCTAACAATAACCCTAACCCTAACCCTAACCCGAACCCTAACCCTAACCCGAACCCTAACCCGAACCCTAACCCTAACCCTAACCCTAACCCGAACCCTAACCCTAACCCTAACCCGAACCCTAACCCTAACCATAACCCTAACCCTAACCCTAACCCGAACCGTAACCCTAACACTAACCCGAACCCTAAACCTAACCCGAACCCTAAACCTAACCATAACCCTAACCCTAACCCTAACCCGAACCCTAACCCTAACACTAACCCGAAACCTAAACCTAACCCGAACCCTAACCCTAAACGTAACCCTACGCCTAACCCGAACCCTAACCCTAACCCTAACCCCTAACACTAATCGTAACCCTAACCCTAACCCTAACCATTACCCTAACCCGAAACCGAACCCTAACCCGAACCCTACACCTAACACTAATCCGAACCCTAACCCTAACCTTAATCCTAACCCTAACCCTAACCCGAACCCGAACCCTAACCCTAACCCTAACCCTAACCCGAACCCTAACCCGAAACCTAACACTAACCCGAACACTAACCCCTAACCCTAACCCTAACCCTAACCCTAACCCGAACCCTAACCCTAACCCTACCTCCTAACCCTAACACTAACCCTAAACCGAACCCTAACCCTAACCCGAACCCTAACCCTAACCCGAACGCTAACCCGAACCCTAACCCTAACCTGAACCCGAACCCTAACCCTAACCCTAACCCGAACCCAACCCGAACCCTAACCCTAACCGTAATCTGAACACTAACCCTAACCCTAACCCTAAACCGAAACCTAACCCTAACACTAACCCTAACACTAACCCTAAACCTAACCTTAGCCCTAACCCTAACCCTAACCCTAACCCGAACCCAACCCGAACCCTAACCCTAACCGTAATCTGAACACTAACACTAACCCTAACCCTAACCCTAATCCTAACCCTAACCGGAACCCTAACCGTAACCCTAACCCTAACCCTAACCTTAACCCTAACCCTAACCCTAAACCTAACCCTAACCCTAACCTGAACCGGAACCCTAACCCGAACTCTACCCCTAACCCTAATCCGAACCCTAACCCTAACACTAACCCTAACCCTAACCCTAACCCTAAACCGAACCCTAACACTAACCAGAACGCTAACCCTAACCCCAACCCTAACCCGAACCCGAACCCTAACCCGAAACCTAACCCTAACCCTAACCCGAACCCTAACCCTAACCCGAACCCTAACTCTAACCACAACCCGAACCCTAACCCTAACCCTAACCCTAACCCTAACCCGAACCCTAACCCTAACCCTAACCCTAATCCTAACCCGACCCGAACCCTAACCCTAACCCTAACCCTAACCCTAACACGAACCCGAACCCTAACCCAAACCCTAACCCTAAACCGAACACGAACGCTAACCCTAAACCTAACCCTAACCCGAATCTTAACCCTAACCCTAAACCGAACCCTAACCCTAACCCTAACCCTAACCCTAACCCTAACCCTAAACCGAACCCTAAACCTAACCCTAACCCTAACCCGAACCCTAACCCTAACCCTAACCCTAACTCGAACCCGAACCCTAACCCGAACCCTACCCCTAACCCTAATCCGAACCCTAACCCTAACCCTAACCCTAACCCGAACCCTAACCCTAACCAGAACCCTAACCCTAATCCTAACCCTAACCCGAACCCTAACCCTAACCCTCACCCTAACCCGAACCCTAACCCTAACCCTAACCCGAACCCTAACCCGAACCCTAACACTAACCCTAACCCGAAACCTAACCCTAACCCTAACCCTAACCCGAACCCTAACCGTAACCATAACCCTAACCCTAACCCGAACCCTAACCCTAACCCTAACCCTAACACGAAAACTAACCCTAAACCTAACCCTAACCCTAACCCTAACCCGATTCCTAAACCTAACCCTAACCTAAAACCTAACCCCTAACCCTAACCTGAACCCAAACCCTAACCCGAACCCGAATCCTAACCCGAACCCGAACCCTAACCCTAACCCGAACCCGAAAACGAACCCTAACCCTAACCCCGAACCCGAACCCTAACCCTAACCCTAACCCGAACCCTAACCCTAACCCTAACCCGAACCCTAACCCTAACCCTAACCCGAACCCTAAACCTAACCCTAACCCGAACCCTAACCCTAACCCGAACCCTAACACTAACCCTAACCCTAAGCCTAACCCGAACCCTAACCCTAACCCTAACCCGAACCTTAACCCTAACCCTACCCCGAACCTTAACCCTAACCCTAACCCTAACCCTAAACCTAACCCGAAACCGAACCCCAACCCTAATCCTAACCCTAACCGGAACCCTAACCCTAACCCTAACCCTAACCCTAACCCTAACCTTAACCCTAACCCTAACCCTAAACCTAACCCTAACCCTAACCCGAACCGGAACCCTAACCCGAACTCTACCCCTAACCCTAATCCGAACCCTAACCCTAACCCTAACCCGAACCCTAACCCGAACCCTAACACTAACCCTAACCCGAAACCTAACCCTAACCCTAACCCTAACCCGAACCCTAACCGTAACCATAACCCTAACCCTAACCCGAACCCTAACCCTAACCCTAACCCTAACACGAAAACTAACCCTAAACCTAACCCTAACCCTAACCCTAACCCGATCCCTAAACCTAACCCTAACCTAAAACCTAACCCCTAACCCTAACCTGAACCCAAACCCTAACCCAAACCCGAATCCTAACCCGAACCCGAACCCTAACCCTAACCCGAACCCGAAAACGAACCCTAACCCTAACCCCGAACCCGAACCCTAACCCTAACCCGAACCCGAACCCTAAACCGAACCCTAACCCTAACCCGATCCCAAACCCTAACACTAACCCGAACCCTAACCCTAACCCTAACCCTAACCCGAACCCTAACCCTAACCCTAACCCGACCCCTAACCCGAACCCTAACGCGAACCCTAAGCCTAACCCTAACCCTAATACTAACCCGAACCTTAACCCTAACCCTAACCCGAAACCTAAGCCTAACATTAACCGTAACCCTAACCCTAAACCGAACCCTAACCCTAACACTCACCCTGCCCCGAACCCTAACCCTAATCCTAACCCTAACCCGAACCCTAACCCGAACCCTAACCCTAACCCTAACCCTAACCCGAACCCTAACCCTAACCATAACCCTAAACCTAACCCTAACCCGAACCCTAACCCTAACCCGAACCCTAACCCGAACCCTAACCCTAACCCTAACCCTAACCCGAACCCTAACCCTAACCCTAAGCCGAACCCTAACCCTAACCATAACCCTAACCCTAACTCTAACCCGAACCCTAACCCTAACACTAACCCGAACCCTAAACCTAACCCGAACCCTAACCATAACCATAACCCTAACCCTAACCCTAACCCGAACCCTAACCCTAACACTAACCCGAAAGCTAAACCTAACCCGAACCCTAACCCTAACCGTAACCCTACGCCTAACCGGAAACCTAACCCTAACCCTAACCCCTAACACTAATCGTAACCCTAACCCTAACCCTAACCCTAACCCTAACCCGAAACCGAACCCTAACCCGAACCCTACACCTAACACTAATCCGAACCCTAAACCTAACCTTAATCCTAACCCTAACCCTAACCCGAACCCGAACCCTAACCCTAACCCTAACCCTAACCCGAACCCTAACCCGAACCCTAACACTAACCCGAACACTAACCCCTAACCCTAACCCTAACCCTAAACCTAACCCGAACCCTAACGATAACCCTACCTCCTAACCCTAACACTAACCCTAAACCGAACCCTAACCCTAACCCGAACCCTAACCCTAACCCGAACACTAACCCGGACCCTAACCCTAACCTGAACCCGAACCCTAACCCTAACCCTAACCGAACCCAACCCGAACCCTAACCCTAACCGTAATCTGAACACTAACCCTAACCCTAACCCTAACCCGAAACCTAACCCTAACCCTAACCCTAACACTAACCCGAACCCTAACCCTAACCCTAAACCGAACCCTAACCCTAACCCTAACCCTAACCCTAACCCTAACCCGAACCCTAACCCTAACCTTAACCCCTAACCCTAACCCTAACCCTAACCCGAACACTAACCGTAACCATAACCCTAACCCTAACCCTAACCCGAACCCTAACCCTATCCCTAACCCGAACCCTAACTTTAACCGTACACCTAACCCTAACCCAAACCCTAACCCTAACCCTAACCCGAACCCTAAACCTAACCCTAACCCGAACCCTAACCCTAACCCTAACCCGAACCCTAAACCTAACCCTAACCCGAACCCTAACCCTAACCCGAACCCTAACACTAACCCTAACCCTAAGCCTAACCCGAACCCTAACCCTAACCCTAACCCGAACCTTAACCCTAACCCTACCCCGAACCTTAACCCTAACCCTAACCCTAACCCTAAACCTAACCCGAAACCGAACCCCAACCCTAATCCTAACCCTAACCGAAACCCTAACCCTAACCCTAACCCTAACCCTAACCCTAACCTTAACCCTAACCCTAACCCTAAACCTAACCCTAACCCTAACCCGAACCGGAACCCTAACCCGAACTCTACCCCTAACCCTAATCCGAACCCTAACCCTAACCCTAACCCGAACCCTAACCCGAACCCTAACACTAACCCTAACCCGAAACCTAACCCTAACCCTAACCCTAACCCGAACCCTAACCGTAACCATAACCCTAACCCTAACCCGAACCCTAACCCTAACCCTAACCCTAACACGAAAACTAACCCTAAACCTAACCCTAACCCTAACCCTAACCCGATCCCTAAACCTAACCCTAACCTAAAACCTAACCCCTAACCCTAACCTGAACCCAAACCCTAACCCGAACCCGAATCCTAACCCGAACCCGAACCCTAACCCTAACCCGAACCCGAAAACGAACCCTAACCCTAACCCCGAACCCGAACCCTAACCCTAACCCGAACCCGAACCCTAAACCGAACCCTAACCCTAACCCGATCCCAAACCCTAACACTAACCCGAACCCTAACCCTAACCCTAACCCTAACCCGAACCCTAACCCTAACCCTAACCCGACCCCTAACCCGAACCCTAACGCGAACCCTAAGCCTAACCCTAACCCTAATACTAACCCGAACCTTAACCCTAACCCTAACCCGAAACCTAACCCTAACATTAACCGTAACCCTAACCCTAAACCGAACCCTAACCCTAACCCTCACCCTGCCCCGAACCCTAACCCTAATCCTAACCCTAACCCGAACCCTAACCCGAACCCTAACCCTAACCCTAACCCTAACCCGAACCCTAACCCTAACCATAACCCTAAACCTAACCCTAACCCGAACCCTAACCCTAACCCGAACCCTAACCCGAACCCTAACCCTAACCCTAACCCTAACCCTAACCCGAACCCTAACCCTAACCCTAAGCCGAACCCTAACCCTAACCATAACCCTAACCCTAACTCTAACCCGAACCCTAACCCTAACACTAACCCGAACCCTAAACCTAACCCGAACCCTAACCCTAACCATAACCCTAACCCTAACCCTAACCCGAACCCTAACCCTAACACTAACCCGAAAGCTAAACCTAACCCGAACCCTAACCCTAACCGTAACCCTACGCCTAACCGGAAACCTAACCCTAACCCTAACCCCTAACACTAATCGTAACCCTAACCCTAACCCTAACCCTAACCCTAACCCGAAACCGAACCCTAACCCGAACCCTACACCTAACACTAATCCGAACCCTAAACCTAACCTTAATCCTAACCCTAACCCTAACCCGAACCCGAACCCTAACCCTAACCCTAACCCTAACCCGAACCCTAACCCGAACCCTAACACTAACCCGAACACTAACCCCTAACCCTAACCCTAACCCTAAACCTAACCCGAACCCTAACCCTAACCCTACCTCCTAACCCTAACACTAACCCTAAACCGAACCCTAACCCTAACCCGAACCCTAACCCTAACCCGAACACTAACCCGGACCCTAACCCTAACCTGAACCCGAACCCTAACCCTAACCCTAACCGAACCCAACCCGAACCCTAACCCTAACCGTAATCTGAACACTAACCCTAACCCTAACCCTAACCGGAAACCTAACCCTAACCCTAACCCTAACACTAACCCGAACCCTAACCCTAACCCTAAACCGAACCCTAACCCTAACCCTAACCCTAACCCTAACCCTAACCCTAACCCGAACCCTAACCCTAACCTTAACCCCTAACCCTAACCCTAACCCTAACCCTAACCCGAACACTAACCGTAACCATAACCCTAACCCTAACCCTAACCCGAACCCTAACTCTATCCCTAACCCGAACCCTAACTTTAACCGTACACCTAACCCTAACCCGAACCCTAACCCTAACCCTAAACCGAACCCTAAACCTAACCCTAACCCGAACCCTAACCCTAACCCTAACCCGAACCCTAAACCTAACCCTAACCCGAACCCTAACCCTAACCCGAACCCTAACACTAACCCTAACCCTAAGCCTAACCCGAACCCTAACCCTAACCCTAACCCGAACCTTAACCCTAACCCTACCCCGAACCTTAACCCTAACCCTAACCCTAACCCTAAACCTAACCCGAAACCGAACCCCAACCCTAATCCTAACCCTAACCGGAACCCTAACCCTAACCCTAACCCTAACCCTAACCCTAACCTTAACCCTAACCCTAACCCTAAACCTAACCCTAACCCTAACCCGAACCGGAACCCTAACCCGAACTCTACCCCTAACCCTAATCCGAACCCTAACCCTAACACTAACCCTAACCCTAACCCTAACCCTAAACCGAACCCTAACACTAACCAGAAAGCTAACCCTAACCCCAACCCTAACCCGAACCCGAACCCTAACCCGAAACCTAACCCTAACCCTAACCCGAACCCTAACCCTAACCCGAACCCTAACCCTAACCACAACCCGAACCCTAACCCTAACCCTAACCCTAACCCGAACCCTAACCCTAACCCTAACCCTAATCCTAACCCGAACCCGAACCCTAACACAAACCCTAACCCTAAACCGAACACGAACCCTCACCCTAACCCTAACCCTAACCCGAACCTTAACCCTAACCCTAACCCGAACCCTAACCCTAACCCTAACCCTAACCCTAAACCGAACCCTAACCCTAACCCTAACCCGAACAGTAACCCTAACCCTAAACCCTAACCCTAACCCTAACCCTAACCCTAACCCGACCCTAACCCTAAACCTAACACTAACCCTAACCCTAACCCTAACCATAACCCTAACCCAAACGGTAACCCTAACCCTAACCCCTAACACTAACCCTAAACCTAACCCTAACACGAACCCTAACCCTAACCCTAACCCTAACCCTAACCCGAACCCGAACCCTAACCTGAACCCTACCCCTAACCCTAATCCGAACCCTAACCTTAACCTTAACCCTAACCCTAACCCGAACCCTAACCCGTACACTAACCCTAACCCTAACACGAACCCTAACCCTAAACCTAACCCTAATCCTAAACAGAACCTTAACCCTAACCTTAACCGGAACACTAACCCTAACCCGAACCCGAACCCGAAACCTAACCCCTTACCCGAATCCTAACCCTAACCCGAACCCTAACCCGAACCCTAACCATAACCCTAACCCTGAACCCGAACCCTAACACTAAACCTAACCCTAACCCGAACCCTAACCCGAACCCTAACCCTAACCCGAACCCGAATCCTAACCCTAACCCGAACCCGAACCCTAACCCTAACACTACCCCGAATCCTAACCCTAACTTGAACCCTAACCCTAACCCTAACCCTAACCCGAACCCTAACCCTAACCCTAACCCGACCCCTAACCCGAACCCTAACCCTAACCCGAACCCTAACCCTAACCCTAACCCTAACCCTAACCCTAAACCCAACCCTAACCCTAACCCTAACCCAAACCCGAACCCTAACCCTAACCCTAACCCTAACCCGAACCCTAACCCGAACCCTAACCCTAACCCTAACCCGAACCCTAACCCTAACCCCTAACCCTAATCCGAACCCTAACCCTAACACTAACCCTAACCCTAACCCTAACCCTAACCCGAACCCTAACCCTATCCCTAACCCGAACCCTAACTTTAACTGTAAACCTAACCCTAACCCGAACCCTAACCCTAACCCTAACCCGAACACTAATCCTAACCCTAACCCGAACCCTAACCCTAACCCGAACCCTAAACCTAACCCTAACCCGAACCCGAACCCTAACCCGAAACCTAAACCTAACCCTAACCCTAAGCCTAACCCGAACCCTAACCCTAACCCTAACCCGAACCTTAACCCTAACCCTACCCCGAACCTTAACCCGAACCCTAACCCTAAACCTAAACCTAACCCGAAAACGAACCCCAACCCTAATCCTAACCCTAACCGGAACCCTAACCCTAACCCTAACCCTAACCCTAACCTTAACCCTAACCCTAACCCTAAACCTAACCCTAACCCTAACCCGAACCCTAACCCTAACCCTAACCCTAAACCTAATCCGAACGGTAACCCTAACACTAACCCCTAACCCTAACCCTAACCCTAACCCTAACCCGAACACTAACCCTAACCCTAACCCTAACAATAACCCTAACCCGTACCCGAACCCTAACCCGAACCTTACCCCTAACCCTAATCCGAACCCTAACCCTAACCCTAACCCTAACCCTAACCCTAACCCGAACCCTAACCCTAACCCTAAACCGACCCCTAACCTGAACCCTAACGCGAACCCTAAGCCTAACCCTAACCCTAATCCTAACCCGAACCTTAACCCTAACCCTAACCCGAAACCTAACCCTAACATTAACCGTAACTCTAACCCTAAACCGAACCCTAACCCTAACCCTCACCCTGCCCCGAACCCTAACCCTAATCCTAACCCTAACCCGAACCCTAAACCGAACCCTAACCCTAACCCTAACCCTAACCCGAACCCTAACCCTAACAATAACCCTAACCCTAACCCTAACCCGAAACCTAACCCTAACCCGAACCCTAACCCGAACCCTAACCCTAACCCTAACCCTAACCCGAACCCTAACCCTAACCCTAACCCGAACCCTAACCCTAAACATAACCCTAACCCTAACCCTAACCCGAACCCTAACCCTAACACTAACCCGAACCCTAAACCTAACCCGAACCCTAACCCTAACCATAACCCTAACCCTAACCCTAACACGAACCCTAACCCTAACACTAACCCGAAACCTAAACCTAACCCGAACCCTAACCCTAAACGTAACCCTACGCCTAACCCGAACCCTAACCCTAACCCTAAACCCTAACACTAATCGTAACCCTAACCCTAACCCTAACCATTACCCTAACCCGAAACCGAACCCTAACCCGAACACTACACCTAACACTAATCCGAACCCTAACCCTAACCTTAATCCTAACCCTAACCCTAACCCGAACCCGAACCCTAACCCTAACCCTAACCCTAAACCGAACCCTAACCCTAACCCTAACCCTAACCCTAACCCTAACCCTAACCCGAACCCTAACCTAACCGTACACCTAACCCTAACCCGAACCCTAACCCTAACCCTAAGCCGAACCCTAAACCTAACCCTAACCCGAACCCTAACCCTAACCCTAACCCGAACCCTAAACCTAACCCTAACCCGAACCCTAACCCTAACCCTAACCCGAACCCTAAACCTAACCCTAACCCGAACCCTAACCCTAACCCGAACCCTAACACTAACCCTAACCCTAAGCCTAACCCGAACCCTAACCCTAACCCTAACCCGAACCTTAACCCTAACCCTACCCCGAACCTTAACCCTAACCCTAACCCTAACCCTAAACCTAACCCGAAACCGAACCCCAACCCTAATCCTAACCCTAACCGGAACCCTAACCCTAACCCTAACCCTAACCCTAACCCTAACCTTAACCCTAACCCTAACCCTAAACCTAACCCTAACCCTAACCCGAACCGGAACCCTAACCCGAACTCTACCCCTAACCCTAATCCGAACCCTAACCCTAACACTAACCCTAACCCTAACCCTAACCCTAAACCGAACCCTAACACTAACCAGAAAGCTAACCCTAACCCCAACCCTAACCCGAACCCGAACCCTAACCCGAAACCTAACCCTAACCCTAACCCGAACCCTAACCCTAACCCGAACCCTAACCCTAACCACAACCCGAACCCTAACCCTAACCCTAACCCTAACCCGAACCCTAACCCTAACCCTAAACCTAATCCTAACCCGAACCCGAACCCTAACACAAACCCTAACCCTAAACCGAACACGAACCCTCACCCTAACCCTAACCCTAACCCGAACCTTAACCCTAACCCTAACCCGAACCCTAACCCTAACCCTAACCCTAACCCTAAACCGAACCCTAACCCTAACCCTAACCCGAACAGTAACCCTAACCCTAAACCCTAACCCTAACCCTAACCCTAACCCTAACCCGACCCTAACCCTAAACCTAACACTAACCCTAACCCTAACCCTAACCATAACCCTAACCCGAACGGTAACCCTAACCCTAACCCCTAACACTAACCCTAAACCTAACCCTAACACGAACCCTAACCCTAACCCTAACCCTAACCCTAACCCTAACCCGAACCCGAACCCTAACCTGAACCCTACCCCTAACCCTAATCCGAACCCTAACCTTAACCTTAACCCTAACCCTAACCCGAACCCTAACCCGAACACTAACCCTAACCCTAACACGAACCCTAACCCTAAACCTAACCCTAATCCTAAACAGAACCTTAACCCTAACCTTAACCGGAACACTAACCCTAACCCTAACCCGAACCCGAAACCTAACCCCTTACCCGAATCCTAACCCTAACCCGAACCCTAACCCGAACCCTAACCATAACCCTAACCCTGAACCCGAACCCTAACACTAAACCTAACCCTAACCCGAACCCTAACCCGAACCCTAACCCTAACCCGAACCCGAATCCTAACCCTAACCCGAACCCGAACCCTAACCCTAACACTACCCCGAAACCTAACCCTAACTTGAACCCTAACCCTAACCCTAACCCTAACCCGAACCCTAACCCTAACCCTAACCCGACCCCTAACCCGAACCCTAACCCTAACCCGAACCCTAACCCTAACCCTAACCCTAACCCTAACCCTAAACCCAACCCTAACCCTAACCCTAACCCAAACCCGAACCCTAACCCTAACCCTAACCCTAACCCGAACCCTAACCCGAACCCTAACCCTAACCCTAACCCGAACCCTAACCCTAACCCCTAACCCTAATCCGAACCCTAACCCTAACACTAACCCTAACCCTAACCCTAACCCTAACCCGAACCCTAACCCTATCCCTAACCCGAACCCTAACTTTAACTGTAAACCTAACCCTAACCCGAACCCTAACCCTAACCCTAACCCGAACACTAATCCTAACCCTAACCCGAACCCTAACCCTAACCCGAACCCTAAACCTAACCCTAACCCGAACCCGAACCCTAACCCGAACCCTAAACCTAACCCTAACCCTAAGCCTAACCCGAACCCTAACCCTAACCCTAACCCGAACCTTAACCCTAACCCTACCCCGAACCTTAACCCGAACCCTAACCCTAAACCTAAACCTAACCCGAAAACGAACCCCAACCCTAATCCTAACCCTAACCGGAACCCTAACCCTAACCCTAACCCTAACCCTAACCTTAACCCTAACCCTAACCCTAAACCTAACCCTAACCCTAACCCGAACCCTAACCCTAACCCTAACCCTAAACCTAATCCGAACGGTAACCCTAACACTAACCCCTAACCCTAACCCTAACCCTAACCCTAACCCGAACACTAACCCTAACCCTAACCCTAACAATAACCCTAACCCGTACCCGAACCCTAACCCGAACCTTACACCTAACCATAATCCGAACCCTAACCCTAACCCTAACCCTAACCCTAACCCTAACCCTAACCCGAACCCTAACCCTAACCCTAAACCGACCCCTAACCTGAACCCTAACGCGAACCCTAAGCCTAACCCTAACCCTAATCCTAACCCGAACCTTAACCCTAACCCTAACCCGAAACCTAACCCTAACATTAACCGTAACCCTAACCCTAAACCGAACCCTAACCCTAACCCTCACCCTGCCCCGAACCCTAACCCTAATCCTAACCCTAACCCGAACCCTAAACCGAACCCTAACCCTAACCCTAACCCTAACCCGAACCCTAACCCTAACAATAACCCTAACCCTAACCCTAACCCGAAACCTAACCCTAACCCGAACCCTAACCCGAACCCTAACCCTAACCCTAACCCTAACCCGAACCCTAACCCTAACCCTAACCCGAACCCTAACCCTAAACATAACCCTAACCCTAACCCTAACCCG
>JAVLSZ010000079.1:480000-497500 GCA_032313775.1 Urocyon cinereoargenteus | reverse complement strand
CCTAACCCTAACCCTAACCCGAACCCGAACCCTAACACGAAACCTAACACTAACCCGAACACTAACCCCTAACCCTAACCCTAACCCTAACCCTAACCCGAACCCTAACCCTAACCCTACCTCCTAACCCTAACACTAACCCTAAACCGAACCCTAACCCTAACCCGAACCCTAACCCTAACCCGAACGCTAACCCGAAACCTAACCCTAACCTGAACCCGAACCCTAACCCTAACCCGAACCCAACCCGAACCCTAACCCTAACCGTAATCTGAACACTAACCCTAACACTAACCCTAACCCGAAACCTAACCCTAACACTAACCCTAACACTAACCCTAAACCTAACCTTAGCCCTAACCCTAACCCTAACCCCAACCCGAACCCAACCCGAACCCTAACCCTAACCGTAATCTGAACACTAACCCTAACCCTAACCCTAACCCTAATCCTAACCCTAACCGGAACCCTAACCGTAACCCTAACCCTAACCCTAACCTTAACCCTAACCCTAACCCTAAACCTAACCCTAACCCTAACCTGAACCGGAACCCTAACCCGAACTCTACCCCTAACCCTAATCCGAACCCTAACCCTAACACTAACCCTAACCCTAACCCTAACCCTAAACCGAACCCTAACACTAACCAGAACGCTAACCCTAACCCCAACCCTAACCCGAACCCGAACCCTAACCCGAAACCTAACCCTAACCCTAACCCGAACCCTAACCCTAACCCGAACCCTAACTCTAACCACAACCCGAACCCTAACCCTAACCCTAACCCTAACCCTAACCCGAACCCTAACCCTAACCCTAACCCTAATCCTAACCCGAACCCGAACCCTAACACAAACCCTAACCCTAAACCGAACACGAACCCTCACCCTAACCCTAACCTGAACCCTACCCCTAACCCTAATCCGAACCCTAACCCTAACCTTAACCCTAACCCTAACCCGAACACTAACCCTAACCCTAACCCTAACCCTAACCCGAACCCTAACCCGAACACTAACCCTAAACCTAACCCGAACCCTAACCCTAAACCTAACCCTAACCCTAAACAGAACCTTAACCCTAACCTTAACCGGAACACTAACCCTAACCCTAACCCTAACCCTAACCCGAACCGGATCCCTAACCCGAACCCTACCCCTAACCCTAATCCGAAACCTAACCCTAACCCTAACCCTAACACTAACCCTAACCCGAACCCTAACCCTAACCAGAACGCTAACCCTAACCCTAACCCGAACCCGAACACTAACCCGAACCCTAACCCTAACACTAACCTGAACCCTAACCCTAACCCTAACCCTAACCCTAACCCTAACCCGAACCCTAACCCTAACCCTACCCCTAACTCGAACCCTAACCCTAACCCTAACCCTAACCCTAACCCTAACACGAACCCGAACCCTAACCCAAACCCTAACCCTAAACCGAACACGAACGCTAACCCTAAACCTAACCCTAACCCGAATCTTAACCCTAACCCTAAACCGAACCCTAACCCTAACCCTAACCCTAACCCTAACCCTAACCCTAAACCGAAACCTAAACCTAACCCTAACCCTAACCCGAACCCTAACCCTAACCCTAACCCTAACTCGAACCCGAACCCTAACCCGAACCCTACCCCTAACCCTAATCCGAACCCTAACCCTAACCCTAACCCTAACCCGAACCCTAACCCTAACCAGAACCCTAACCCTAATCCTAACCCTAACCCGAACCCTAACCCTAACCCTCACCCTAACCCGAACCCTAACCCTAACCCTAACCCGAACCCTAACCCGAACCCTAACACTAACCCTAACCCGAAACCTAACCCTAACCCTAACCCTAACCCGAACCCTAACCGTAACCATAACCCTAACCCTAACCCGAACCCTAACCCTAACCTTAACCCTAACCCTAACCCTAAACCTAACCCTAACCCTAACCCGAACCCTAACCCTAACCCTAACCCTAAACCTAATCCGAACGGTAACCCTAACACTAACCCCTAACCCTAACCCTAACCCTAACCCTAACCCGAACCCTAACCCTAACCCTAACCCTAACAATAACCCTAACCCGTACCCGAACCCTAACCCGAACCTTACCCCTAACCCTAATCCGAAACCTAACCCTAACCCTAACCATAACCCTAACCCTAACCCTAACCCGAACCGTAACCCTAACACTAACCCGAACCCTAAACCTAACCCGAACCCTAACCCTAACCATAACCCTAACCCTAACCCTAACCCGAACCCTAACCCTAACACTAACCCGAAACCTAAACCTAACCCGAACCCTAACCCTAAACGTAACCCTACGCCTAACCCGAACCCTAACCCTAACCCTAACCCCTAACACTAATCATAACCCTAACCCTAACCCTAACCATTACCCTAACCCGAAACCGAACCCTAACCCGAACCCTACACCTAACACTAATCCGAACCCTAACCCTAACCTTAATCCTAACCCTAACCCTAACCCGAACCCGAACCCTAACCCTAACCCTAACCCTAACCCGAACCCTAACCCGAAACCTAACACTAACCCGAACACTAACCCCTAACCCTAACCCTAACCCTAACCCTAACCCGAACCCTAACCCTAACCCTAACTCCTAACCCTAACACTAACCCTAAACCGAACCCTAACCCTAACCCGAACCCTAACCCGAACCCGAACGCTAACCCGAACCCTAACCCTAACCTGAACCCGAACCCTAACCCTAACCCGAACCCAACCCGAACCCTAACCCTAACCGTAATCTGAACACTAACCCTAACCCTAACCCTAACCCGAAACCTAACCCTAACACTAACCCTAACACTAACCCTAAACCTAACCTTAGCCCTAACCCTAACCCTAACCCTAACCCGAACCCAACCCGAACCCTAACCCTAACCGTAATCTGAACACTAACCCTAACCCTAACCCTAACCCTAATCCTAACCCTAACCGGAACCCTAACCGTAACCCTAACCCTAACCCTAACCTTAACCCTAACCATAACCCTAAACCTAACCCTAACCCTAACCTGAACCGGAACCCTAACCCGAACTCTACCCCTAACCCTAATCCGAACCCTAACCCTAACACTAACCCTAACCCTAACCCTAACCCTAAACCGAACCCTAACACTAACCAGAACGCTAACCCTAACCCCAACCCTAACCCGAACCCGAACCCTAACCCGAAACCTAACCCTAACCCTAACCCGAACCCTAACCCTAACCCGAACCCTAACTCTAACCACAACCCGAACCCTAACCCTAACCCTAACCCTAACCCTAACCCGAACCCTAACCCTAACCCTAACCCTAATCCTAACCCGAACCCGAACCCTAACACAAACCCTAACCCTAAACCGAACACGAACCCTCACCCTAACCCTAACCTGAACCCTACCCCTAACCCTAATCCGAACCCTAACCCTAACCTTAACCCTAACCCTAACCCGAACACTAACCCTAACCCTAACCCTAACCCTAACCCGAACCCTAACCCGAACACTAACCCTAAACCTAACCCGAACCCTAACCCTAAACCTAACCCTAACCCTAAACAGAACCTTAACCCTAACCTTAACCGGAACACTAACCCTAACCCTAACCCTAACCCTAACCCGAACCGGATCCCTAACCCGAACCCTACCCCTAACCCTAATCCGAAACCTAACCCTAACCCTAACCCTAACACTAACCCTAACCCGAACCCTAACCCTAACCAGAACGCTAACCCTAACCCTAACCCGAACCCGAACACGAACCCGAACCCTAACCCTAACACTAACCTGAACCCTAACCCTAACCCTAACCCTAACCCTAACCCTAACCCGAACCCTAACCCTAACCCTAACCCTAACTCGAACCCTAACCCTAACCCTAACCCTAACCCTAACCCTAACACGAACCCGAACCCTAACCCAAACCCTAACCCTAAACCGAACACGAACGCTAACCCTAAACCTAACCCTAACCCGAATCTTAACCCTAACCCTAAACCGAACCCTAACCCTAACCCGAACCCGAACCCTAACCCTAACCCTAACCCTAACCCGAACCCTAACCCGAAACCTAACACTAACCCGAACACTAACCCCTAACCCTAACCCTAACCCTAACCCTAACCCGAACCCTAACCCTAACCCTACCTCCTAACCCTAACACTAACCCTAAACCGAACCCTAACCCTAACCCGAACCCTAACCCTAACCCTAACCCTAACCCGAACCCTAACCCTAACCCTACCTCCTAACCCTAACACTAACCCTAAACCGAACCCTAACCCTAACCCTAACCCTAACCCTAACACGAACCCGAACCCTAACCCAAACCCTAACCCTAAACCGAACACGAACGCTAACCCTAAACCTAACCCTAACCCGAATCTTAACCCTAACCCTAAACCGAACCCTAACCCTAACCCGAACCCGAACCCTAACCCTAACCCTAACCCTAACCCGAACCCTAACCCGAAACCTAACACTAACCCGAACACTAACCCCTAACCCTAACCCTAACCCTAACCCTAACCCGAACCCTAACCCTAACCCTACCTCCTAACCCTAACACTAACCCTAAACCGAACCCTAACCCTAACCCGAACCCTAACCCTAACCCGAACGCTAACCCGAACCCTAACCCTAACCTGAACCCGAACCCTAACCCTAACCCGAACCCAACCCGAACCCTAACCCTAACCGTAATCTGAACACTAACCCTAACCCTAACCCTAACCCGAAACCTAAACCTAACACTAACCCTAACACTAACCCTAAACCTAACCTTAGCCCTAACCCTAACCCTAACCCTAACCCGAACCCAACCCGAACCCTAACCCTAACCGTAATCTGAACACTAACCCTAACCCTAACCCTAACCCTAATCCTAACCCTAACCGGAACCCTAACCGTAACCCTAACCCTAACCCTAACCTTAACCCTAACCCTAACCCTAAACCTAACCCTAACCCTAACCTGAACCGGAACCCTAACCCGAACTCTACCCCTAACCCTAATCCGAACCCTAACCCTAACACTAACCCTAACCCTAACCCTAACCCTAAACCGAACCCTAACACTAACCAGAACGCTAACCCTAACCCCAACCCTAACCCGAACCCGAACCCTAACCCGAAACCTAACCCTAACCCTAACCCGAACCCTAACCCTAACCCGAACCCTAACTCTAACCACAACCCGAACCCTAACCCTAACCCTAACCCTAACCCTAACCCGAACCCTAACCCTAACCCTAACCCTAATCCTAACCCGAACCCGAACCCTAACACAAACCCTAACCCTAAACCGAACACGAACCCTCACCCTAACCCTAACCTGAACCCTACCCCTAACCCTAATCCGAACCCTAACCCTAACCTTAACCCTAACCCTAACCCGAACACTAACCCTAACCCTAACCCTAACCCTAACCCGAACCCTAACCCGAACACTAACCCTAAACCTAACCCGAACCCTAACCCTAAACCTAACCCTAACCCTAAACAGAACCTTAACCCTAACCTTAACCGGAACACTAACCCTAACCCTAACCCTAACCCTAACCCGAACCGGATCCCTAACCCGAACCCTACCCCTAACCCTAATCCGAAACCTAACCCTAACCCTAACCCTAACACTAACCCTAACCCGAACCCTAACCCTAACCAGAACGCTAACCCTAACCCTAACCCGAACCCGAACACTAACCCGAACCCTAACCCTAACACTAACCTGAACCCTAACCCTAACCCTAACCCTAACCCTAACCCTAACCCGAACCCTAACCCTAACCCTAACCCTAACTCGAACCCTAACCCTAACCCTAACCCTAACCCTAACCCTAACCCTAACACGAACCCGAACCCTAACCCAAACCCTAACCCTAAACCGAACACGAACGCTAACCCTAAACCTAACCCTAACCCGAATCTTAACCCTAACCCTAAACCGAACCCTAACCCTAACCCTAACCCTAACCCTAACCCTAACCCTAAACCGAACCCTAAACCTAACCCTAACCCTAACCCGAACCCTAACCCTAACCCTAACCCTAACTCGAACCCGAACCCTAACCCGAACCCTACCCCTAACCCTAATCCGAACCCTAACCCTAACCCTAACCCTAACCCGAACCCTAACCCTAACCAGAACCCTAACCCTAATCCTAACCCTAACCCGAACCCTAACCCTAACCCTCACCCTAACCCGAACCCTAACCCTAACCCTAACCCGAACCCTAACCCGAACCCTAACACTAACCCTAACCCGAAACCTAACCCTAACCCTAACCCTAACCCGAACCCTAACCGTAACCATAACCCTAACCCTAACCCGAACCCTAACCCTAACCCTAACCCTAACACGAAAACTAACCCTAAACCTAACCCTAACCCTAACCCTAACCCGATCCCTAAACCTAACCCTAACCTAAAACCTAACCCCTAACCCTAACCTGAACCCAAACCCTAACCCGAACCCGAATCCTAACCCGAACCCGAACCCTAACCCTAACCCGAACCCGAAAACGAACCCTAACCCTAACCCCGAACCCGAACCCTAACCCAAACCCTAACCCGAACCCTAAACCGAACCCTAACCCTACCCCGATCCCAAACCCTAACACTAACCCGAACCCTAACCCTAACCCTAACCCTAACCCGAACCCTAACCCTAACCCTAACCCGACCCCTAACCCGAACCCTAACGCGAACCCTAAGCCTAACCCTAACCCTAATACTAACCCGAACCTTAACCCTAACCCTAACCCGAAACCTAACCCTAACATTAACCGTAACCCTATCCCTAAACCGAACCCTAACCCTAACCCTCACCCTGCCCCGAACCCTAACCCTAATCCTAACCCTAACCCGAACCCTAACCCGAACCCTAACCCTAACCCTAACCCTAACCCGAACCCTAACCCTAACCATAACCCTAAACCTAACCCTAACCCGAACCCTAACCCTAACCCGAACCCTAACCCGAACCCTAACCCTAACCCTAACCCTAACCCTAACCCGAACCCTAACCCTAACCCTAAGCCGAACCCTAACCCTAACCATAACCCTAACCCTAACTCTAACCCGAACCCTAACCCTAACACTAACCCGAACCCTAAACCTAACCCGAACCCTAACCCTAACCATAACCCTAACCCTAACCCTAACCCGAACCCTAACCCTAACACTAACCCGAAAGCTAAACCTAACCCGAACCCTAACCCTAACCATAACCCTACGCCTAACCGGAAACCTAACCCTAACCCTAACCCCTAACACTAATCGTAACCCTAACCCTAACCCTAACCCTAACCCTAACCCGAAACCGAACCCTAACCCGAACCCTACACCTAACACTAATCCGAACCCTAAACCTAACCTTAATCCTAACCCTAACCCTAACCCGAACCCGAACCCTAACCCTAACCCTAACCCTAACCCGAACCCTAACCCGAACCCTAACACTAACCCGAACACTAACCCCTAACCCTAACCCTAACCCTAAACCTAACCCGAACCCTAACCCTAACCCTACCTCCTAACCCTAACACTAACCCTAAACCGAACCCTAACCCTAACCCGAACCCTAACCCTAACCCGAACACTAACCCGGACCCTAACCCTAACCTGAACCCGAACCCTAACCCTAACCCTAACCGAACCCAACCCGAACCCTAACCCTAACCGTAATCTGAACACTAACCCTAACCCTAACCCTAACCCGAAACCTAACCCTAACCCTAACCCTAACACTAACCCGAACCCTAACCCTAACCCTAAACCGAACCCTAACCCTAACCCTAACCCTAACCCTAACCCTAACCCTAACCCGAACCCTAACCCTAAACTTAACCCCTAACCCTAACCCTAACCCTAACCCTAACCCGAACACTAACCGTAACCATAACCCTAACCCTAACCCTAACCCGAACCCTAACCCTATCCCTAACCCGAACCCTAACTTTAACCGTACACCTAACCCTAACCCGAACCCTAACCCTAACCCTAACCCGAACCCTAAACCTAACCCTAACCCGAACCCTAACCCTAACCCTAACCCGAACCCTAAACCTAACCCTAACCCGAACCCTAACCCTAACCCGAACCCTAACACTTACCCTAACCCTAAGCCTAAACCGAACCCTAACCCTAACCCTAACCCGAACCTTAACCCTAACCCTACCCCGAACCTTAACCCTAACCCTAACCCTAACCCTAAACCTAACCCGAAACCGAACCCCAACCCTAATCCTAACCCTAACCGGAACCCTAACCCTAACCCTAACCCTAACCCTAACCCTAACCTTAACCCTAACCCTAACCCTAAACCTAACCCTAACCCTAACCCGAACCGGAACCCTAACCCGAACTCTACCCCTAACCCTAATCCGAACCCTAACCCTAACACTAACCCTAACCCTAACCCTAACCCTAAACCGAACCCTAACACTAACCAGAACGCTAACCCTAACCCCAACCCTAACCCGAACCCGAACCCTAACCCGAAACCTAACCCTAACCCTAACCCGAACCCTAACCCTAACCCGAACCCTAACCCTAACCACAACCCAAACCCTAACCCTAACCCTAACCCTAACCCGAACCCTAACCCTAACCCTAACCCTAATCCTAACCCGAACCCGAACCCTAACACAAACCCTAACCCTAAACCGAACACGAACCCTCACCCTAACCCTAACCCTAACCCGAACCTTAACCCTAACCCTAACCCGAACCCTAACCCTAACCCTAACCCTAACCCTAAACCGAACCCTAACCCTAACCCTAACCCGAACAGTAACCCTAACCCTAACCCCTAACACTAACCCTAACCCTAACCCTAACCCGACCCTAACCCTAAACCTAACACTAACCCTAACCCTAACCCTAACACGAACCCTAACCCTAACTCTAACCCGAACACTAATCCTAACCCTAACCCGAACCCTAACCCTAACACGAACCCTAAACCTAACCCTAACCCGAACCCGAACACTAACCCGAACCCTAAACCTAACCCTAACCCTAAGCCTAACCCGAACCCTAACCCTAACCCTAACCCGAACCTTAACCCTAACCCTACCCCGAACCTTAACCCGAACCCTAACCCTAAACCTAAACCTAACCCGAAAACGAACCCCAACCCTAATCCTAACCCTAACCGGAACCCTAACCCTAACCCTAACCCTAACCCTAACCTTAACCCTAACCCTAACCCTAAACCTAACCCTAACCCTAACCCGAACCCTAACCCTAACCCTAACCCTAAACCTAATCCGAACGGTAACCCTAACACTAACCCCTAACCCTAACCCTAACCCTAACCCTAACCCGAACCCTAACCCTAACCCTAACCCTAACAATAACCCTAACCCGTACCCGAAACCTAACCCGAACCTTACCCCTAACCCTAATCCGAACCCTAACCCTAACCCTAACCCTAACCATAACCCTAACCCTAACCCTAACCCGAACCGTAACCCTAACACTAACCCGAACCCTAAACCTAACCCGAACCCTAACCCTAACCATAACCCTAACCCTAACCCTAACCCGAACCCTAACCATAACACTAACCCGAAACCTAAACCTAACCCGAACCCTAACCCTAAACGTAACCCTACGCCTAACCCGAACCCTAACCCTAACCCTAACCCCTAACACTAATCGTAACCCTAACCCTAACCCTAACCATTACCCTAACCCGAAACCGAACCCTAACCCGAACCCTACACCTAACACTAATCCGAACCCTAACCCTAACCTTAATCCTAACCCTAACCCTAACCCGAACCCGAACCCTAACCCTAACCCTAACCCTAACCCGAACCCTAACCCGAAACCTAACACTAACCCGAACACTAACCCCTAACCCTAACCCTAACCCTAACCCTAACCCGAACCCTAACCCTAACCCTACCTCCTAACCCTAACACTAACCCTAAACCGAACCCTAACCCTAACCCGAACCCTAACCCTAACCCGAACGCTAACCCGAACCCTAACCCTAACCTGAACCCGAACCCTAACCCTAACCCGAACCCAACCCGAACCCTAACCCTAACCGTAATCTGAACACTAACCCTAACCCTAACCCTAACCCGAAACCTAACCCTAACACTAACCCTAACACTAACCCTAAACCTAAACTTAGCCCTAACCCTAACCCTAACCCTAACCCGAACCCAACCCGAACCCTAACCCTAACCGTAATCTGAACACTAACCCTAACCCTAACCCTAACCCTAATCCTAACCCTAACCGGAACCCTAACCGTAACCCTAACCCTAACCCTAACCTTAACCCTAACCCTAACCCTAAACCTAACCCTAACCCTAACCTGAACCGGAACCCTAACCCGAACTCTACCCCTAACCCTAATCCGAACCCTAACCCTAACACTAACCCTAACCCTAACCCTAACCCTAAACTGAACCCTAACACTAACCAGAACGCTAACCCTAACCCCAACCCTAACCCGAACCCGAACCCTAACCCGAAACCTAACCCTAACCCTAACCCGAACCCTAACCCTAACCCGAACCCTAACTCTAACCACAACCCGAACCCTAACCCTAACCCTAACCCTAACCCTAACCCGAACCCTAACCCTAACCCTAACCCTAATCCTAACCCGAACCCGAACCCTAACACAAACCCTAACCCTAAACCGAACACGAACCCTCACCCTAACCCTAACCTGAACCCTACCCCTAACCCTAATCCGAACCCTAACCCTAACCTTAACCCTAACCCTAACCCGAACACTAACCCTAACCCTAACCCTAACCCTAACCCGAACCCTAACCCGAACACTAACCCTAAACCTAACCCGAACCCTAACCCTAAACCTAACCCTAACCCTAAACAGAACCTTAACCCTAACCTTAACCGGAACACTAACCCTAACCCTAACCCTAACCCTAACCCGAACCGGATCCCTAACCCGAACCCTACCCCTAACCCTAATCCGAAACCTAACCCTAACCCTAACCCTAACACTAACCCTAACCCGAACCCTAACCCTAACCAGAACGCTAACCCTAACCCTAACCCGAACCCGAACACTAACCCGAACCCTAAACCTAACACTAACCTGAACCCTAACCCTAACCCTAACCCTAACCCTAACCCTAACCCTAACCCGAACCCTAACCCTAACCCTAACCCTAACTCGAACCCTAACCCTAACCCTAACCCTAACCCTAACACGAACCCGAACCCTAACCCAAACCCTAACCCTAAACCGAACACGAACGCTAACCCTAAACCTAACCCTAACCCGAATCTTAACCCTAACCCTAAACCGAACCCTAACCCTAACCCTAACCCTAACCCTAACCCTAACCCTAACCCTAAACCGAACCCTAAACCTAACCCTAACCCTAACCCGAACCCTAACCCTAACCCTAACCCTAACTCGAACCCGAACCCTAACCCGAACCCTACCCCTAACCCTAATCCGAACCCTAACCCTAACCCTAACCCTAACCCGAACCCTAACCCTAACCAGAACCCTAACCCTAATCCTAACCCTAACCCGAACCCTAACCCTAACCCTCACCCTAACCCGAACCCTAACCCTAACCCTAACCCGAACCCTAACCCGAACCCTAACACTAACCCTAACCCGAAACCTAACCCTAACCCTAACCCTAACCCGAACCCTAACCGTAACCATAACCCTAACCCTAACCCGAACCCTAACCCTAACCCTAACCCTAACACGAAAACTAACCCTAAACCTAACCCTAACCCTAACCCTAACCCGATCCCTAAACCTAACCCTAACCTAAAACCTAACCCCTAACCCTAACCTGAACCCAAACCCTAACCCGAACCCGAATCCTAACCCGAACCCGAACCCTAACCCTAACCCGAACCCGAAAACGAACCCTAACCCTAACCCCGAACCCGAACCCTAACCCTAACCCTAACCCGAACCCTAAACCGAACCCTAACCCTAACCCGATCCCAAACCCTAACACTAACGCGAACCCTAACCCTAACCCGAACCCTAACCCGAACCCTAACCCTAACCCTAACCCGACCCCTAACCCGAACCCTAACGCGAACCCTAAGCCTAACCCTAACCCTAATACTAACCCGAACCTTAACCCTAACCCTAACCCGAAACCTAACCCTAACATTAACCGTAACCCTAACCCTAAACCGAACCCTAACCCTAACCCTCACCCTGCCCCGAACCCTAACCCTAATCCTAACCCTAACCCGAACCCTAACCCGAACCCTAACCCTAACCCTAACCCTAACCCGAACCCTAACCCTAACCATAACCCTAAACCTAACCCTAACCCGAACCCTAACCCTAACCCGAACCCTAACCCGAACCCTAACCCTAACCCTAACCCTAACCCTAACCCGAACCCTAACCCTAACCCTAAGCCGAACCCTAACCCTAACCATAACCCTAACCCTAACTCTAACCCGAACCCTAACCCTAACACTAACCCGAACCCTAAACCTAACCCGAACCCTAACCCTAACCATAACCCTAACCCTAACCCTAACCCGAACCCTAACCCTAACACTAACCCGAAAGCTAAACCTAACCCGAACCCTAACCCTAACCGTAACCCTACGCCTAACCGGAAACCTAACCCTAACCCTAACCCCTAACACTAATCGTAACCCTAACCCTAACCCTAACCCTAACCCTAACCCGAAACCGAACCCTAACCCGAACCCTACACCTAACACTAATCCGAACCCTAAACCTAACCTTAATCCTAACCCTAACCCTAACCCGAACCCGAACCCTAACCCTAACCCTAACCCTAACCCGAAACCTAACCCGAACCATAACACTAACCCGAACACTAACCCCTAACCCTAACCCTAACCCTAAACCTAACCCGAACCCTAACCCTAACCCTACCTCCTAACCCTAACACTAACCCTAAACCGAACCCTAACCCTAACCCGAACCCTAACCCTAACCCGAACACTAACCCGGACCCTAACCCTAACCTGAACCCGAACCCTAACCCTAACCCTAACCGAACCCAACCCGAACCCTAACCCTAACCGTAATCTGAACACTAACCCTAACCCTAACCCTAACCCGAAACCTAACCCTAACCCTAACCCTAACACTAACCCGAACCCTAACCCTAACCCTAAACCGAACCCTAACCCTAACCCTAACCCTAACCCTAACCCTAACCCTAACCCGAACCCTAACCCTAACCTTAACCCCTAACCCTAACCCTAACCCTAACCCTAACCCGAACACTAACCGTAACCATAACCCTAACCCTAACCCTAACCCGAACCCTAACCCTATCCCTAACCCGAACCCTAACTTTAACCGTACACCTAACCCTAACCCGAACCCTAACCCTAACCCTAACCCGAACCCTAAACCTAACCCTAACCCGAACCCTAACCCTAACCCTAACCCGAACCCTAAACCTAACCCTAACCCGAACCCTAACCCTAACCCGAACCCTAATACTTACCCTAACCCTAAGCCTAAACCGAACCCTAACCCTAACCCTAACCCGAACCTTAACCCTAACCCTACCCCGAACCTTAACCCTAACCCTAACCCTAACCCTAAACCTAACCCGAAACCGAACCCCAACCCTAATCCTAACCCTAACCGGAACCCTAACCCTAACCCTAACCCTAACCCTAACCCTAACCTTAACCCTAACCCTAACCCTACCCCTAACCCTAACCCTAACCCGAACCGGAACCCTAACCCGAACTCTACCCCTAACCCTAATCCGAACCCTAACCCTAACACTAACCCTAACCCTAACCCTAACCCTAAACCGAACCCTAACACTAACCAGAACGCTAACCCTAACCCCAACCCTAACCCGAACCCGAACCCTAACCCGAAACCTAACCCTAACCCTAACCCGAACCCTAACCCTAACCCGAACCCTAACCCTAACCACAACCCAAACCCTAACCCTAACCCTAACCCTAACCCGAAACCTAACCCTAACCCTAACCCTAATCCTAACCCGAACCCGAACCCTAACACAAACCCTAACCCTAAACCGAACACGAACCCTCACCCTAACCCTAACCCTAACCCGAACCTTAACCCTAACCCTAACCCGAACCCTAACCCTAACCCTAACCCTAACCCTAAACCGAACCCTAACCCTAACCCTAACCCGAACAGTAACCCTAACCCTAACCCCTAACCCTAACCCTAACCCTAACCCTAACCCGACCCTAACCCTAAACCTAACACTAACCCTAACCCTAACCCTAACCATAACCCTAACCCGAACGGTAACCCTAACCCTAACCCCTAACCCTAACCCTAAACCTAATCCGAACGGTAACCCTAACACTAACCCCTAACCCTAACCCTAACCCTAACCCTAACCCGAACCCTAACCCTAACCCTAACCCTAACAATAACCCTAACCCGTACCCGAACCCTAACCCGAACCTTACCCCTAACCCTAATCCGAACCCTAACCCTAACCCTAACCCTAACCCTAACCCTAACCCTAACCCTAAACCGACCCCTAACCTGAACCCTAACGCGAACCCTAAGCCTAACCCTAACCCTAATCCTAACCCGAACCTTAACCCTAACCCTAACCCGAAACCTAACCCTAACATTAACCGTAACCCTAACCCTAAACCGAACCCTAACCCTAACCCTCACTCTGCCCCGAACCCTAACCCTAATCCTAACCCTAACCCGAACCCTAAACCGAACCCTAACCCTAACCCTAACCCTAACCCGAACCCTAACCCTAACAATAACCCTAACCCTAACCCTAACCCGAACCCTAACCCTAACCCGAACCCTAACCCGAACCCTAACCCTAACCCTAACCCTAAACCGAACCCTAACCCTAACCCTAACCCGAACCCTAACCCTAAACATAACCCTAACCCTAACCCTAACCCGAACCCTAACCCTAACACTAACCCGAACCCTAAACCTAACCCGAACCCTAACCCTAACCATAACCCTAACCCTAACCCTAACCCGAACCCTAACCCTAACACTAACCCGAAACCTAAACCTAACACGAACCCTAACCCTAAACGTAACCCTACGCCTAACCCGAACCCTAACCCTAACCCTAACCCCTAACACTAATCGTAACCCTAACCCTAACCCTAACCATTACCCTAACCCGAAACCGAACCCTAACCCGAACACTACACCTAACACTAATCCGAACCCTAACCCTAACCTTAATCCTAACCCTAACCCTAACCCGAACCCGAACCCTAACCCTAACCCTAACCCTAACCCGAACCCTAACCCGAAACCTAACACTAACCCGAACACTAACCCCTAACCCTAACCCTAACCCTAACCCTAACCCGAACCCTAACCCTAACCCTACCTCCTAACCCTAACACTAACCCTAAACCGAACCCTAACCCTAACCCGAACCCTAACCCTAACCCGAACGCTAACCCGAACCCTAACCCTAACCTGAACCCGAACCCTAACCCTAACCCTAACCCGAACCCAACCCGAACCCTAACCCTAAACGTAATCTGAACACTAACCCTAACCCTAACCCTAACCCGAAACCTAACCCTAACACTAACCCTAACACTAACCCTAAACCTAACCTTAGCCCTAACCCTAACCCTAACCCTAACCCGAACCCAACCCGAACCCTAACCCTAACCGTAATCTGAACACTAACCCTAACCCTAACCCTAACCCTAATCCTAACCCTAACCGGAACCCTAACCGTAACCCTAACCCTAACCCTAACCTTAACCCTAACACTAACCCTAAACCTAACCCTAACCCTAACCTGAACCGGAAACCTAACCCGAACTCTACCCCTAACCCTAATCCGAACCCTAACCCTAACACTAACCCTAACCCTAACCCTAACCCTAAACCGAACCCTAACACTAACCAGAACGCTAACCCTAACCCCAACCCTAACCCGAACCCGAACCCTAACCCGAAACCTAACCCTAACCCTAACCCGAACCCTAACCCTAACCCGAACCCTAACTCTAACCACAACCCGAACCCTAACCCTAACCCTAACCCTAACACGAACCCTAACCCTAACCCTAACCCTAATCCTAACCCGAACCCGAACCCTAACACAAACCCTAACCCTAAACCGAACACGAACCCTCACCCTAACCCTAACCCGAACCCTAACCCTAACCCTAAACCAAACCCTAAACCGAACCCTAACCCTAACCCTAACCCGAACGGTAACCCTAACCCTAACCCCTAACCCTAACCCTAACCCTAACCCTAACCTGACCCTAACCCTAAACCTAACACTAACCCTAACCCTAACCCTAACCCTAACCCTAAACCTAACCCGAACGGTAACCCTAACCCTAACCCCTAACACTAACCCTAAACCTAACCCTAACACGAACCCTAAACCTAACCCTAACCCTAACCCTAACCCTAACCCTAACCCGAACCCGAACCCTAACCTGAACCCTACCCCTAACCCTAATCCGAACCCTAACCCTAACCTTAACCCTAACCCTAACCCGAACACTAACCCTAACCCTAACCCTAACCCTAACCCGAACCCTAACCCGAACACTAACCCTAACCCTAACCCGAACCCTAACCCTAAACCTAACCCTAACCCTAAACAGAACCTTAACCCTAACCTTAACCGGAACACTAACCCTAACCCTAACCCTAACCCTAACCCGAACCGGATCCCTAACCCGAACCCTACCCCTAACCCTAATCCGAAACCTAACCCTAACCCTAACCCTAACACTAACCCTAACCCGAACCCTAACTCTAACCAGAACGCTAACCCTAACCCTAACCCGAACCCGAACACTAACCCGAACCCTAACCCTAACACTAACCCGAACCCTAACCCTAACCCTAACCCTAACCCTAACCCTAACCCTAACCCGAACCCGAACCCTAACCCTAACCCTAACTCGAACCCTAACCCTAACCCTAACCCTAACACGAACCCGAACCCTAACCCAAACCCTAACCCTAAACCGAACACGAACGCTAACCCTAAACCTAACCCTAACCCGAATCTTAACCCTAACCCTAACCCGAACCCTAACCCTAACCCTAACCCTAACCCTAACCCTAACCCTAAACCGAACCCTAAACCTAAACCTAACCCTAACCCGAACCCTAACCCTAACCCTAACCCTAACTCGAACCCGAACCCTAACACGAACCCTACCCCTAAACCTAATCCGAACCCTAACCCTAACCCTAACCCGAACCCTAACCCTAACCAGAACCCTAACCCTAACCCTAATCCTAACCCTAACCCGAACCCTAACCCTAACCCTCACCCTAACCCGAACCCTAACCCTAACCCTAACCCTAACCCGAACCCTAACCCTAACCCTAACCCTAACCCTAACCCTAACCCTAAACCGAACCCTAAACCTAACCCTAACCCTAACCCGAACCCTAACACTAACCCTAACCCTAACTCGAACCCGAACCCTAACACGAACCCTACCCCTAACCCTAATCCGAACCCTAACGTT
>JAVLSZ010000079.1:467500-475000 GCA_032313775.1 Urocyon cinereoargenteus | reverse complement strand
AACCATAACCCTAACCCGAAACCGAACCCTAACCCGAACCCTACACCTAACACTAATCCGAACCCTAACCCTAACCTTAATCCTAACCCTAACCCTAACCCAAACCCGAACCCTAACCCTAACCCTAACCCGAACCCTAACCCGAAACCTAACACTAACCCGAACACTAACCCCTAACCCTAACCCTAACCCTAACCCGAACCCTAACCCTAACCCTACCTCCTAACCCTAACACTAACCCTAAACCGAACCCTAACCCTAACCCGAACCCTAACCCTAACCCGAACGCTAACCCGAACCCTAACCCTAACCTGAACCCGAACCCTAACCCTAACCCTAACCCGAACCCAACCCGAACCCTAACCCTAACCGTAATCTGAACACTAACCCTAACCCTAACCCTAACCCGAAACCTAACCCTAACCCTAACCCTAACACTAACCCTAACCCTAACCTTAACCCTAACCCTAACCCTAACCCTAACCCGAACCCAACCCGAACCCTAACCCTAACCGTAATCTGAACACTAACCCTAACCCTAACCCTAACCCTAATCCTAACCCTAACCGGAACCCTAACCGTAACCCTAACCCTAACCCTAACCTTAACCCTAACCCTAACCCTAAACCTAACCCTAACCCTAACCCTAACCTGAACCGGAACCCTAACCCGAACTCTACCCCTAACCCTAATCCGAACCCTAACCCTAACACTAACCCTAACCCTAACCCTAACCCTAAACCGAACCCTAACACTAACCAGAACGCTAACCCTAACCCCAACCCTAACCCGTACCCGAACCCTAACCCGAAACCTAACCCTAACCCTAACCCGAACCCTAACCCTAACCCGAACCCTAACCCTAACCACAACCCGAACCCTAACCCTAACCCTAACCCTAACCCGAACCCTAAACCTAACCCTAACCCTAATCCTAACCCGAACCCGAACCCTAACACAAACCCTAACCCTAAACCGAAAACGAACCCTCACCCTAACCCTAACCCTAACCCGAACCTTAACCCTAAACCTAACCCGAACCCTAACCCTAACCCTAACCCAAACCCTAAACCGAACCCTAACCCTAACCCTAACCCGAACGGTAACCCTAACCCTAACCCCTAACCCTAACCCTAACCCTAACCCTAACCCGACCCTAACCCTAAACCTAACACTAACCCTAACCCTAACCCTAACCCTAACCCGAACGGTAACCCTAACCCTAACCCCTAACCCTAACCCTAAACCTAACCCTAACACGAACCCTAAACCTAACCCTAACCCTAACCCTAACCCGAACCCGAACCCTAACCTGAACCCTACCCCTAACCCTAATCCGAAATCTAACCCTAACCTTAACCCTAACCCTAACCCGAACACTAACCCTAACCCTAACCCTAACCCTAACCCGAACCCTAACCCGAACACTAACCCTAACCCTAACCCGAACCCTAACCCTAAACCTAACCCTAACCCTAAACAGAACCTTAACCCTAACCTTAACCGGAACACTAACCCTAACCCTAACCCGAACCCGAAACCTAACCCCTTACCCGAATCCTAACCCTAACCCGAACCCTAACCCGAACCCTAACCATAACCCTAACCCCGAACCCGAACCCTAACCCTAAACCTAACCCTAACCCGAACCCTAACCCGAACCCTTACCCTAACCCGAACCCGAATCCTAACCCTAACCCGAACCCGAACCCTAACCCTAACACTACCCCGAAACCTAACCCTAACTTGAACCCTAAACCTAACCCTAACCCTAACCCGAACCCTAACCCTAACCCGACCCCTAACCCGAACCCTAACCCTAACCCGAACCCTAACCCTAACCCTAACCCTAACCCTAACCCTAAAACAAACCCTAACCCTAACCCTAACCCAAACCCGAACCCTAAACCTAACCCTAACCCTAACCCGAACCCTAACCCGAACCCTAACCCTAACCCTAACCCGAAACCTAACCCTAACCCCTAACCCTAATCCGAACCCTAACCCTAACACTAACCCTAACCCTAACCCTAACCCGAACCCTAACACTAACCAGAACGCTAACCCTAACCCTAAACCTAACCCTAACCCTAACCCTAACCCGAACCCTAACCCAAAACCTAACCCAGCCCTAACCCTAAACCGAACTCGAACCCTAACCCGAACCCTAACCCTAACCCTAATCCGAACCCTAACCCTAACCCTAACCCTAACCCTAACCCGAACCCTAATCCTAACCCTAGCCCTAACCCTAACCCTAACCAGAACCCTAAGCCGAACACTAACCCTAACCCTAACCCGAACCCTAACCCAAAACCTAACCCTAACCCTAAACAGAACCCTAACCCTAACCTTAACGGGAACCCTAACCCTAACCCTAACCCGAACCCGAACCCTAACCCCTTACCCGAATCCTAACCCTAACCCGAACCCTAACCCGAACCCTAACCATAACCCTAACCCCGAACCCGAACCCTAACCCTAAACCTAACCCTAACCCGAACCCTAACCCTAACCCGAACCCGAACCCTAACCCTAACCCGAACCCGAACCCTAACCCTAACCCTAACACTAACCCGAAACCTAACCCTAATTTGTACCCTAACCCTAACCCTAACCCTAACCCGAACCCTAACCCTAACCCTAACCCGAAGCCTAACCCGAACCCTAACCCTAAACCGAACCCTAACCCTAACCCTAACCCTAACCCTAACCCTAAACCTAAACCAAACCCTAACCCTAACCCTAACCCAAACCCGAACCCTAACCCTAAACCTAACCCTAAACCGAACCCTAACCCGAACCCTAACCCTAACCCTAACCCGAACCCTAACCCTAACCCTAACCCTAACCCGAAACCTAACCCTAACCATAACCCTAACCCTAAACCTAACCCGAACCCTAAGCCTAACCGTAACCCGAACCCTAACCCTAACCGTAACCCTAACCGTAACCCGAACCCTAACCCTAAACCTAACCCGACACCTAACCCGAAACCTAACGTGAACCCTAACCCTAACCCTAACCCTAACCCTAACCCAAAACTTAACCCTAACCCTACCCCGAACCTTAACCCTAACCCTAACCCTAACCCTAAACCTAACCCGAACCCGAACCCTAACCCTAATCCTATCCCTAACCGGAACCATAACCCTAACCCTAACCCTAACCCGAACCCTAACCTGAACCCTAACCCTAACCCTAACCCAAACCCTAACCCTAACCCTAACCTTAACCCTAACCCTAACCCTAACCCAAACCCTAACCCTAACCCGAACCGGATCCCTAACCCGAACCCTACCCCTAACCCTAATCCGAACCCTAACCCTAACCCTAACCCTAACACTAACCCTAACCCGAACCCTAACCCTAACCAGAACGCTAACCCTAACCCTAACCCTAACCCGAAACCGAACACTAACCCGAACCCTAACCCTAACACTAACCCGAACCCTAACCCTAACCCGAACCCTAACCCTAACCCTAACCCGAACCCTAACCATAACCCTAACCCTAACTCGAACCCTAACCCTAAACCTAACCCTAACCCTAACACGAACCCGAACCCTAACCCAAAACCTAACCCTAAACCGAACACGAACCCTAACCCTAAACCTAACCCTAACCCGAATCTTAACCCTAACCCTAACCCGAACCCTAACCCTAACCCTAACCCTAACCCTAAACCTAAACCGAACCCTAAACCTAACCCTAACCCTAACCCGAACCCTAACCCTAACCCTAACCCTATCTCGAACCCGAACCCTAACCCGAACCCTACCCCTAACCCTAATCCGAACCCTAACCCTAACCCTAACCCTAACCCGAACCCTAACCCTAACCAGAACCCTAACCCTAACCCTAACCCTAACCCGAAACCTAACCCTAACCCTCACCCTAACCCGAACCCTAACCCTAACCCTAACCCGAACCCTAACACGAACCCTAACACTAACCCTAACACGAACCCTAATCCTAACCCTAACCCTAACCCGAACCCTAACCGTAACCATAACCTTAACCATAACCCTAACCCGAACCCTAACCCTAACCCTAACCCGAAACCTAACCTTAACCGAAACCCTAACCCTAACCCGAACCCTAACCCTAACCCTAACCCGAACCCTAAACCTAACCCTAACCCGAACCCTAACCCTAACCCGAACTCTAACCCTAACCCTAACCCTAAGCCTAACACGAACCCTAACCCGAACCCTAACACTAACCCTAACCTGAACCCTAACCCTAACCCTAACCCGAACCCGAACCCTAACCCTAACCCTAACCCTAACCGGAACCCTAACCCTAACCCTAACCCGAACCCGAACCCTAACCCCTTACCCGAATCCTAACCCTAACCCGAACCCTAAACCTAACCCTAACCCCGAAACCGAACCCTAACCCTAATCCTAACCCTAACCCGAACCCTAACACGAACCCGAACCCTAACCCTAACCCGAACCCGAACCCTAACCCTAACCCTAAACCGAACCCTAACCCTAACACGAACCCTAAACCTAACCCTAACCCGAACCCGAACCCTAAACCTAACCCTAACCCGACACCTATCCCGAACCCTAACGCGAACCCTAACCCTAACCCTAACCCTAACCCTAACACTAACCCTAACCCTAACCCTAACCCTAACCCTAACCCTAACCCGAACCATAACCCTAACCCGAACCCTAACCCTAACCCTAACCCGTACCTAACCCTAACCCTAACCGTAACCCGAACCCTAACCCTAACCCTAACCCTAACCCGAATCCGAACCCTAACCCAAACCCTAACCCTAAACCGAACACGAACCCTCACCCTAACCCTAACCCTAACCCGAACCTTAACCCTAACCCTAACCCGAACCCTAACCCTAACCCTAACCCTAACCCTAAACCGAACCCTAACCCTAACCCTAACCCTAACCCGAACCCTAACCCTAACCCTAACCCTAACCCGAACCCTAACCCGAACCCTAACCCTAACCCTAACCCGAACCCTAACCCTAAACCTAAACCTAACCCTAACCCTAACCTGAACCGGAACCCTAACCCGAACTCTACCCCTAACCCTAATCCGAACCCTAACCCTAACACTAACCCTAACCCTAACCCTAACCCTAAACCGAACCCTAACACTAACCAGAACGCTAACCCTAACCCCAACCCTAACCCGTACCCGAACCCTAACCCGAAACCTAACCCTAACCCTAACCCGAACCCTAACCCTAACCCGAACCCTAACCCTAACCACAACCCGAACCCTAACCCTAACCCTAACCCGAACCCTAAACCTAACCCTAACCCTAATCCTAACCCGAACCCGAACCCTAACACAAACCCTAACCCTAAACCGAAAACGAACCCTCACCCTAACCCTAACCCTAACCCGAACCTTAACGCTAAACCTAACCCGAACCCTAACCCTAACCCTAACCCAAACCCTAAACCGAACCCTAACCCTAACCCTAACCCGAACGGTAACCCTAACCCTAACCCCTAACCCTAACGCTAACCCTAACCCTAACCCGACCCTAACCCTAAACCTAACACTAACCCTAATCCTAACCCTAACCCTAACCCGAACGGTAACCCTAACCCTAACCCCTAACCCTAACCCTAAACCTAACCCTAACACGAACCCTAAACCTAACCCTAACCCTAACCCTAACCCGAACCCGAACCCTAACCTGAACCCTACCCCTAACCCTAATCCGAAATCTAACCCTAACCTTAACCCTAACCCTAACCCGAACACTAACCCTAACCCTAACCCTAACCCTAACCCGAACCCTAACCCGAACACTAACCCTAACCCTAACCCGAACCCTAACCCTAAACCTAACCCTAACCCTAAACAGAACCTTAACCCTAACCTTAACCGGAACACTAACCCTAACCCTAACCCGAACCCGAAACCTAACCCCTTACCCGAATCCTAACCCTAACCCGAACCCTAACCCGAACCCTAACCATAACCCTAACCCCGAACCCGAACCCTAACCCTAAACCTAACCCTAACCCGAACCCTAACCCGAACCCTTACCCTAACCCGAACCCGAATCCTAACCCTAACCCGAACCCGAACCCTAACCCTAACACTACCCCGAAACCTAACCCTAACTTGAACCCTAAACCTAACCCTAACCCTAACCCGAACCCTAACCCTAACCCGACCCCTAACCCGAACCCTAACCCTAACCCGAACCCTAACCCTAACCCTAACCCTAACCCTAACCCTAAAACAAACCCTAACCCTAACCCTAACCCAAACCCGAACCCTAAACCTAACCCTAACCCTAACCCGAACCCTAACCCGAACCCTAACCCTAACCCTAACCCGAAACCTAACCCTAACCCCTAACCCTAATCCGAACCCTAACCCTAACACTAACCCTAACCCTAACCCTAACCCGAACCCTAACACTAACCAGAACGCTAACCCTAACCTTAAACCTAACCCTAACCCTAACCCTAACCCGAACCCTAACCCTAAACCTAACCCAGCCCTAACCCTAACCCGAACTCGAACCCTAACCCGAACCCTAACCCTAACCCTAATCCGAACCCTAACCCTAACCCTAACCCTAACCCTAACCCTAACCCGAACCCTAATCCTAACCCTAGCCCTAACCCTAACCCTAACCAGAACCCTAAGCCGAACACTAACCCTAACCCTAACCCGAACCCTAACCCAAAACCTAACCCTAACCCTAAACAGAACCCTAACCCTAACCTTAACGGGAACCCTAACCCTAACCCTAACCCGAACCCGAACCCTAACCCCTTACCCGAATCCTAACCCTAACCCGAACCCTAACCCGAACCCTAACCATAACCCTAACCCCGAACCCGAACCCTAACCCTAAACCTAACCCTAACCCGAACCCTAACCCTAACCCGAACCCGAACCCTAACCCTAACCCGAACCCGAACCCTAACCCTAACACTAACCCGAAACCTAACCCTAATTTGTACCCTAACCCTAACCCTAACCCTAACCCGAACCCTAACCCTAACCCTAACCCGAAGCCTAACCCGAACCCTAACCCTAAACCGAACCCTAACCCTAACCCTAACCCTAACCCTAACCCTAAACCTAAACCAAACCCTAACCCTAACCCTAACCCAAACCCGAACCCTAACCCTAAACCTAACCCTAAACCGAACCCTAACCCGAACCCTAACCCTAACCCTAACCCGAACCCTAACCCTAACCCTAACCCTAACCCGAAACCTAACCCTAACCATAACCCTAACCCTAAACCTAACCCGAACCCTAAGCCTAACCGTAACCCGAACCCTAACCCTAACCGTAACCCTAACCGTAACCCGAACCCTAACCCTAAACCTAACCCGACACCTAACCCGAAACCTAACGTGAACCCTAACCCTAACCCTAACCCTAACCCTAACCCAAAACTTAACCCTAACCCTACCCCGAACCTTAACCCTAACCCTAACCCTAACCCTAAACCTAACCCGAACCCGAACCCTAACCCTA
>JAVLSZ010000079.1:460000-462500 GCA_032313775.1 Urocyon cinereoargenteus | reverse complement strand
CCCTAACCCTAACCCTAACGCGAACCCTAACCCTAACCCTAACTCTAAACCTAGACCTAATCCTAACTCGAACCCTAACCCTTACCCGATCCCTAAATCCGAACCCTAACCCTAACCCTAACCCTAAACCGAACCCTAACCCTAACCCTAACCCTAACCCTAACGCGAACCCTAACCCTAACCCTAACTCTAACCCTAACCCTAACCCTAACCCGAACCCTAACCCTTACCCGAACCCTAACCTGAACCCTAACCCTAACCCTAACACTAACCCTAACCCCTAACCCTAACCCTAACACTAACCCTAACCCTAACCCTACAACCTAACCCTAACCCTAACCCGAACCCTAACCCTAACACTAATCCGAACACTAACCCTAACCAGAACCCTAACCCTAACACTAACCCGAACCCTAACCCTAACCCTAACCCTAACCCGAACCCTAAACCGAACCCTAACCCTAACCCTAACCGTAACCCTAACCCTAACCCGAACCCTAACCCTAACACTAACCCAAATCCGTACCCTAACCAGAACCCTAACCCTAACCTTAACCCGAACACTAACCCTAACCCGAACCCGAACCCTAACCCTAACCCTTCCCTAACCCGAACCCTAACCCTAACACGAACACTAAACCTAACCCTAACCCTAACCCTAACCCGAACCCTAACCCTAACCCGAACCCGAAAACGAACCCTAACCCTAACCCTAAACCGAACCCTAACCCTAACCCTAACCCTAACCCTAAACCTAACACAGCCCTAACCCTAAACCGAACTCGAACCCTAACCCGAACCCTAACCCTAACCCTAATCCAAACCCTAACCCTAACCCTAACCCTAACCCGAACCCTAACCCTAACCCTAGCCCTAACCCTAACCCTAACCAGAACCCTAACCCGAACACTAACCCTAACCCTAACCCGAACCCTAACCCTAAACCTAACCCTAACCCTAAACAGAACCCTAACCCTAACCTTAACCGGAACCCTAACCCTAACCCTAACCCGGACCCGAACCCTAACCCCTTACCCTAATCCTAACACTAACCCGAACCCTAACCCGAACCCTAACCATAACCCTAACCCCGAACCCGAACCCTAACCCTAAACCTAACCCTAACCCGAACCCTAACCCTAACCCGAACCCGAACCCTAAACCTAACCCGAACCCGAAACCTAACCCTAACACTAACCCGAAACCTAACCCTAATTTGTACCCTAACCCTAACCCTAACCCGAACCCTAACCCTAACCCTAACCCGAAGCCTAACCCGAACCCTAACCCTAAACCGAACCCTAACCCTAACCCTAACCCTAACCCTAAACCTAACCCTAAACCAAACCCTAACCCTAACCCTAACCCAAACCCGAACCCTAACCCTAAACCTAACCCTAAACCGAACCCTAACCCGAACCCTAACCCTAACCCTAACCCGAACCCTAACCCTAACCCGAACCCTAACCCGAAACCTAACCCTAACCATAACCCTAACCCTAAACCTAACCCGAACCCTAAGCCTAACCGTAACCCGAACCCTAACCCTAACCGTAACCCTAACCGTAACCCGAACCCTAACCCTAACCCTAACCCGACACCTAACCCGAAACCTAACGTGAACCCTAACCCTAACCCTAACCCTAACCCTAACCCAAAACTTAACCCTAACCCTACCCCGAACCTTAACCCTAACCCTAACCCTAAACCTAAACCTAACCTGAACCCGAACCCTAACCCTAATCCTATCCCTAACCGGAACCATAACCCTAAACCTAACCCTAACCCGAACCCTAACCTGAACCCTAACCCTAACCCTAACCCAAACCCTAACCCTAACCCTAACCTTAACCCTAACCCTAACCCTAACCCAAACCCTAACCCTAACCCGAACCGGATCCCTAACCCGAACCCGACCCCTAACCCTAATCCGAACCCTAACCCTAACCCTAACCCTAACACTAACCCTAACCCGAACCCTAACCCTAACCAGAACGCTAACCCTAACCCTAACCCTAACCCGAACCCGAACACTAACCCGAACCCTAACCCTAACACTAACCCGAACCCTAACACTAACCCGAACCCTAACCCTATCCCTAACCCGAACCCTAACCATAACCCTAACCCTAACTCGAACCCTAACCCTAAAACTAACCCTAACCCTAACACGAACCCGAACCCTAACCCAAACCCTAACCCTAAACCGAACACGAACCCTAACCCTAAACCTAACCCTAACCCGAATCTTAACCCTAACCCTAACCCGAACCCTAACGCTAACCCTAACCCTAACCCTAACCCTAAACCTAAACCGAACCCTAAACCTAACCCTAACCCTAACCCGAACCCTAACCCTAACCCTAACCCTAACTCGAACCCGAACCCTAACCCGAACCCTACCCCTAACCCTAATCCGAACCCTAACCCTAAACCTAACCCTAACCCGAACCCTAACCCTAACCAGAACCCTAACCCTAACCCTAACCCTAACCCGAAA
>JAVLSZ010000079.1:400000-410000 GCA_032313775.1 Urocyon cinereoargenteus | reverse complement strand
CTAACCCTAACCCCTAACCCTAACCCTAAACCTAACCCTAACACGAACCCTAAACCTAACCCTAACCCTAACCCTAACCCGAACCCGAACCCTAACCTGAACCCTACCCCTAACCCTAATCCGAAACCTAACCCTAACCTTAACCCTAACCCTAACCCGAACACTAACCCTAACCCTAACCCTAACTCTAACCCGAACCCTAACCCGAACTCTAACCCTAACCCTAACCCGAAACCGAACCCTAACCCCTTACCCGATTCCTAACCCTAACCCGAACCCTAAAACGAACCCTAACCCTAACCCGAATCCTAACCCTAACCCGAACCCGAACCCTAACCCTAGCACTACCCCGAAACCTAACCCTAACTTGAACCCTAACCCTAACCCTAACCCTAACCCGAACCCTAACCCTACCCTAACCCGACCCCTAACCCGAACCCTAACCCTAACCCAAACCCTAACCCTAACCCTAACCCTAACCCTAAACCAAACCCTAACCCTAACCCTAACCCAAACCCGAACCCTAACCCTAAACCTAACCCTAACCCTAACCCTAACCCGAACCCTAACCCTAACCCTAACCCGAACCCTAAACCTAACCCCTAACCCTAATCCGAACCCTAACCCTAACACTAACCCTAACCCTAACCCGAACCCGAACCCGAACCCTAACACTAACCAGAACGCTAACCCTAACCCTAAACCTAACCCTAACCCTAACCCTAACCCGAACCCTAACCCTAAACCTAACACTAACCCTAACCCTAACCCTAACCATAACCCTAACCCGAACGGTAACGCTAACCCTAACCACTAACCCTAACCCTAAACCTAACCCTACCACGAACCCTAAACCTAACCCTAACCCTAACCCTAACCCGAACTCGAACCCTAACCCGAACCCTAACCCTAACCCTAATCCGAACCCTAACCCTAACCCTAACCCTAACCCTAACCCTAACCAGAACCCTAACCCGAACACTAACCCTCACCGTAACCCGAACCCTAACCCTAAACCTAACCCTAACCCTAAACAGAACCCTAACCCTAACCTTAACCGGAACCCTAACCCTATCCCTAACCCGAACCCGAACCCTAACCCCTTACCCGAATCCTAACCCTAACCCGAACCCTAACCCGAACCCTAACCATAACCCTAACCCCGAACCCGAACCCTAACCCTAAACCTAACCCTAACCCGAACCCTAAACCGAACCCTAACCCTAACCCGAACCCGAACCCTAACCCTAACCCGAACCCGAACCCTAACCCTAACCCTAACCCTAACCCTAACCCGAACCGGATCCCTAACCCGAACCCTACCCATAACCCTAATCCGAAACCTAACCCGAAACCTAACCCTAACCAGAACCCTAACCCTAACCCTAACACTAACCCTAACCCGAACCCTAACCCTAACCAGAAGGCTAACCCTAACCCTAACCCTAACCCGAACCCGAACACTAACCCGAACCCTAACCCTAACACTAACCCGAACCCTAACCCTAACCCGAACCCTAACCCTAACCCTAACCCGAACCCTAACCCTAACCGTAACCCTAACTCGAACCCTAACCCTAACCCTAACCCTAACCCTAACACGAACCCGAAACCTAACACAAACCCTAACCCTAAACCGAACACGAACCCTAACCCTAAACCTAACCCTAACCCGAATCTTAACCCAAACCCTAACCCGAACCCTAACCCTAACCCTAACCCTAACCCTAACCCTAACCCTAAACCGAACCCTAAACCTAACCCTAACCCTAACCCGAACCCTAACCCTAACCCTAACCCTAACTCGAACCCGAACCCTAACCCGAACCCTACCCCTAACCCTAATCCGAACCCTAAACCTAACCCTAACCCTAACCCGAAACCTAACCCTAACCAGAACCCTAACCCTAACCCTAAACCTAACCCGAACCCTAACCCTAACCCTCACCCTAACCCGAACCCTAACACTAACCCTAACCCGAACCCTAATCCTAACCCTAACCCTAACCCGAAACCTAACCGTAACCATAACCCTAACCCTAACCCTAACCCGAACCCTAACCCTAACCCTAACCCTAACACGAAAACTAACCCTAAACCTAACCCTAACCCTAACCCTAACCCGATCCCTAAACCTAACCCTAACCTAAAACCTAACCCCTAACCCAAACCTGAACCCAAACCCTTACCCGAACCCGAATCCTAACCCGAACCCGAACCCTAACCCTAACCCGAACCCGAAAACGAACCCTAACCCTAACCCTAAACCGAACCCTAACCCTAACCCTAACCCTAACCCTAACCCTAACGCGAACCCTAACCCTAACCCTAACTCTAACCCTAAACCTAATCCTAACTCGAACCCTAACCCTTACCCGATCCCTAACCCGAACCCTAACCCTAACCCTAACCCTAAACCGAACCCTAACCCTAACCCTAACCCTAACCCTAACGCGAACCCTAACCCTAACTCTAACTCTAACCCTAACCCTAACCCTAACCCGAACCCTAACCCTTACCCGAACCCTAACCTGAACCCTAACACTAACCCTAACACTAACCCTAACCCCTAACCCTAACACTAACCCTAACCCTAACCCTACAACCTAAACCTAACCCTAACCCGAACCCTAACCCTAACACTAATCCGAACCCTAACCCTAACCCGAACCCTAACCCTAACACTAACCCGAACCCTAACCCTAACCCTAACCCTAACCCGAACCCTAACCCGAACCCTAACCCTAACCCTAACCGTAACCCTAACCCTAACCCAAACCCTAACCCTAACACTAACCCAAACCCGTACCCTAACCAGAACCCTAACCCTAACCTTAACCCGAACCCTAACACTAACCCGAACCCGAACCCTAACCCTAACCCTTCCCTAACCCGAATCCTAACCCTAACACGAACACTAACCCTAACCCTAACCCTAACCCTAACCCGAACCCTAACCCTAACCCGAACCCGAAAACGAACCCTAACCCTAACCCTAAACCGAACCCTAACCCTAACCCTAACCCTAACCCTAACCCTAACCCGACCCTAACCCTAAACCTAACACTAACCCTAACCCTAACCCTAACCCTAACCCTAACCCGAACGGTAACCCTAACCCTAACCCCTAACCCTAACCCTAAACCTAACCCTAACACGAAACCTAAACCTAACCCTAACCCTAACCCTAAACCGAACCGGAACCCTAACCTGAACCCTACCCCTAACCCTAATCCGAACCCTAACCCTAACCTTAACCCTAACCCTAACCCGAACACTAACCCTAACCCTAACCCTAACCCGAACCCGAACCCTAACCCGAACACTAACCCTAACCCTAACCCGAACCCTAACCCTAAACCTAACCCTAACCCTAAACAGAACCCTAACCCTAACCTTAACCGGAACACTAACCCTAACCCTAACCCGAACCCGAACCCTAACCCCTTACCCGAATCCTAACCCTAACCCGAACCCTAACCCGAACCCTAACCATAACCCGAACCCGAATCCTAACCCTAACCCGAACCCGAACCCTAACCCTAACACTACCCCGAAACCTAACCCTAACTTGAACCCTAACCCTAACCCTAACCCGAACCCTAACCCTAACCCTAACCCGACCCCTAACCCGAACCCTAACCCTAACCCGAAACCTAACCCTAACCCTAACCCTAACCCTAACCCTAAACCAAACCCTAACCCTAACCCTAACCCAAACCCGAACCCTAAACCTAAACCTAACCCGAACCCTAACCCGAACCCTAACCCTAACCCTAACCCGAACCCTAACCATAACCCCTAACCCTAATCCGAACCCTAACCCTAACACTAACCCTAACCCTAACCCTAACCCTAACCCGAAACCTAACACTAACCAGAACGCTAACCCTAACCCTAAACCTAACCCTAACCCTAACCCTAACCCGAACCCTAACCCAAACCTTAACCCTAACCCTAACCGTAACCCTAACCCTAACCCGAACCCTAACCCTAAGCCGAACCCGAACCCTAGCCCTAACCCTAATCCGAACCCGAAGCCTAACCCGAACCCTAACCCTAACCCTAACCCGAACCCGAACACTAACACTAACCCTAACCCTAACCATAACCCTAACCCGAACCCTAACCCTAACCATAACACTAACCCTAACCCTAACCCGAACCCTAACCCTAACCCTTACCCTAACCCTAACCCGAACCTGAACCCTAACCCTAACCCCTAACCCGAACCCTAACCCTAACCCGAACCCTAACCCTAACCCGAAACCTAACCCTAACCCTCACCCTAACCCTAACCCGAACTCGAACCCTAATCCGAACCGTAACCCTAACCGTAATCCGAACCCTAACCCTAAACCTAACGCGAACCCTAACCCTAACCCTAACCCTAATCCGAACCCTAACCCTAAACCTAACCCTAACCCTAACCCGTACCCGAACCCGAACCCTAACCCGAACACTAACCCTAACCCTAACCCTAACCCGAACCCTAACCCTAACCCAAACCCGAACCCTAACCCGAACCCGAAACCTAACCCTAAACCTAACCCTAAAACGAACCCTAACCCAAACCCTAACCCTAAACCTAACCCTAACCTGAACCCTAACGCTAACCCTTAACCCTAACCCGAACCATAACCCGAACCCGAACACTAAACCTAACACAAACACTAACCCGAACCTTAACCCGAACACTAACCAGAACCCTAACCCTAACCCTAACCATAACCCGAACCCTAAACCGAACTCTAACCCGAACCCTAAACCTAACCCCTAAACCTAACCCTAACCCGAAACCTAACCCTAACCCGAACCCGAACCCTAACCCTAAACCGAACCCTAACCCTAACCCTAACCCTAACCCGAACACTAACCCGAACCCGAACCCTAACCCGAACCTGAATCCTAACCCTAACCCTAACCCTAACCCTAACCCGTACCCTAACCCTATACCTAACTCAAACCCTAAACCCTAACCCGAACCCTAACCCGAACCCGAACATAAACCCTAACCCTAAACCGAACTCGAACACTAACACTAACCCAAACCGTAACCCTAAACCGAACCCTAACCCTAACCCGAAGCCTAACCCAAACCCTAACCGTAACCCGAACCCTAATCCTAACCCTAACCCGAACCCTAACCCTAACCCTAACCCGAACACTCACCCGAACCCTAACCCGAAACCTAACCCTAACCCTAACCCGAACCCTAACCCGAACCCTAACCCGAACCCTAACCCTAACCCTAACCCGAACCCTAAACCGAACCCTAACCTTAACCATAACCCGAAACCTATCCCTAACCCTAACCCTAACACCAAAACTAACCCTAAACCTAACCCTAACCCTAACCCTAACCCGATCCCTAAACCTAACCCTAACCTAAAACCTAACACCTAACCCTAACCTGAACCCAAACCCTAACCCGAACCCGAATCCTAAACCGAACCCGAACCCTAACCCTAACCCGAACCCGAAAACGAACCCTAACCCTAACCCTAAACCGAACCCTAACCCTAACCCTAACCCTAACCCTAACCCTAACCCTAACGCGAACCCTAAACCTAACCCTAACTCTAACCCTAAACCTAATCCTAACTCGAACCCTAACCCTTACCCGATCCCTAACACGAACCCTAACCCTAACCCTAACCCTAAACCGAACCCTAACCCTAACCCTAACCCTAACCCTAACGCGAACACTAACACTAACCCTACCTCTAACCATAACCCTAATCCTAACCCGAACCCTAACCCTTACCCGAACCCTAACCTGAACCCTAACCCTAACCCTAACACTAACCCTAACCCCTAACCCTAACCCTAACACTAACCCTAACCCTAACCCTACAACCTAACCCTAACGCTAACCCGAACCCTAACCCTAACACTAACCCGAACCCTAACCCTAACCCTAACCCTAACCCGAACCCTAACCGGAACCCTAACCCTAACCCTAACCGTAACCCTAACCCTAACCCGAACCCTAACCCTAACACTAACCCAAACCCGTACCCTAACCAGAAACCTAACCCTAACCTTAACCCGAACCCTAACCCTAACCCGAACCCGAACCCTAACCCTAACCCTTCCCTAACCCGAACCCTAACCCTAACACGAACACTAACCCTAACCCTAACCCTAACCCTAACCCGAACCCTAACCCTAACCCGAACCCGAAAACGAACCCTAACCCTAACCCTAAACCGAACCCTAACCCTAACCCTAACCCTAACCCTAACCCGACCCTAACCCTAAACCTAACACTAACCCTAACCCTAACCCTAACCCTAACCCTAACCCGAACGGTAACCCTAACCCTAACCCCTAACCCTAACCCTAAACCTAACCCTAACACGAAACCTAAACCTAACCCTAACCCTAACCCTAAACCGAACCGGAACCCTAACCTGAACCCTAACCCTAACCCTAATCCGAACCCTAACCCTAACCTTAACCCTAACCCTAACCCGAACACTAACCCTAACCCTAACCCTAACCCTAACCCGAACCCTAACCCGAACACTAACCCTAACCCTAACCCTAACCCGAACCCTAAACCGAACCCTAACCTTAACCATAACCCGAACCCTATCCCTAACCCTAACCCTAACACCAAAACTAACCCTAAACCTAACCCTAACCCTAACCCTAACCCGATCCCTAAACCTAACCCTAACCTAAAACCTAACACCTAACCCTAACCTGAACCCAAACCCTAACCCGAACACGAATGCTAAACCGAACCCGAACCCTAACCCTAACCCGAACCCGAAAACGAACCCTAACCCTAACCCTAAACCGAACCCTAACCCTAACCCTAACCCTAACCCTAACCCTAACGCGAACCCTAACCCTAACCCTAACTCTAACCCTAAACCTAATCCTAACTCGAACCCTAACCCTTACCCGATCCCTAACCCGAACCCTAACCCTAACCCTAACCCTAAACCGAACCCTAACCCTAACCCTAACCCTAACCCTAAACCTAACGCGAACACTAACACTAACCCTACCTCTAACCATAACCCTAATCCTAACCCGAACCCTAACCCTTACCCGAACCCTAACCTGAACCCTAACCCTAACCCTAACACTAACCCTAACCCCTAACCCTAACCCTAACACTAACCCTAACCCTAACCCTACAACCTAACCCTAACCCTAACCCGAACCCTAACCCTAACACTAACCCGAACCCTAACCCTAACCCTAACCCTAACCCGAACCCTAACCCGAACCCTAACCCTAACCCTAACCGTAACCCTAACCCTAACCCGAACCCTAACCCTAACACTAACCCAAACCCGTACCCTAACCAGAAACCTAACCCTAACCTTAACCCGAACCCTAACCCTAACCCGAACCCGAACCATAACCCTAACCCTTCCCTAACCCGAACCCTAACCCTAACACGAACACTAACCCTAACCCTAACCCTAACCCTAACCCGAACCCTAACCCTAACCCGAACCCGAAAACGAACCCTAACCCTAACCCTAAACCGAACCCTAACCCTAACCCTAACCCTAACCCTAACCCTAACCCGACCCTAACCCTAAACCTAACACTAACCCTAAACCTAACCCTAACACTAACCCTAACCCGAACGGTAACCCTAACCCTAACCCCTAACCCTAACCCTAAACCTAACCCTAACACGAAACCTAAACCTAACCCTAACCCTAACCCTAAACCGAACCGGAACCCTAACCTGAACCCTACCCCTAACCCTAATCCGAACCCTAACCCTAACCTTAACCCTAACCCTAACCCGAACACTAACCCTAACCCTAACCCTAACCCTAACCCGAACCCTAACCCGAACACTAACCCTAACCCTAACCCGAACCCTAACCCTAAACCTAACCCTAACCCTAAACAGAACCCTAACCCTAACCTTAACCGGAACACTAACCCTAACCCTAACCCGAACCCGAACCCTAACCCCTTACCCGAATCCTAACCCTAACCCGAACCCCAACCCGAAACCTAACCATAACCCGAACCCGAATCCTAACCCTAACCCGAACCCGAACCCTAACCCTAACACTACCCCGAAACCTAACCCTAACTTGAACCCTAACCCTAACCCTAACCCTAACCCTAACCCTAAACCAAACCCTAACCCTAACCCTAACCCAAACCCGAACCCTAAACCTAACCCTAACCCGAACCCTAACCCGAACCCTAACCCTAACCCTAACCCGAACCCTAACCATAACCCCTAACCCTAATCCGAACCCTAACCCTAACACTAACCCTAACCCTAACCCTAACCCTAACCCTAACCCGAACCCTAACACTAACCAGAACGCTAACCCTAACCCTAAACCTAACCCTAACCCTAACCCTAACCCGAACCCTAACCCGAACCTTAACCCTAACCCTAACCGTAACCCTAACACTAACCCGAACCCTAACCCTAAGCCGAACCCGAACCCTAGCCCTAACCCTAATCCGAACCCGAAGCCTAACCCGAACCCTAACCCTAACCCTAACCCGAACCCGAACACTAACACTAACCCTAACCCTAACCATAACCCTAACCCGAACCCTAACCCTAACCATAACACTAACCCTAACCCTAACCCGAACCCTAACCCTAACCCTTACCCTAACCCTAACCCGAACCTGAACCCTAACCCTAACCCCTAACCCGAACCCTAACCCTAATCCGAACCCTAACCCTAACCCGAAACCTAACCCTAACCCTCACCCTAACCCTAACCCGAACTCGAACCCTAATCCGAACCCTAACCCTAACCATAATCCGAACCCTAACCCTAAACCTAACGCGAACCCTAACCCTAATCCGAACCCTAACCCTAAACCTAACCCTAACCCTAACCCGTACCCGAACCCGAACCCTAACCCGAACACTAACCCTAACCCTAACCCTAACCCGAACCCTAACCCTAACCCAAACCCGAACCCTAACCCGAACCCGAACCCTAACCCTAAACCTAACCCTAAAACGAACCCTAACCCAAACTCTAACCCTAAACCTAACCCTAACCTGAACCCTAACGCTAACCCTTAACCCTAACCCGAACCATAACCCGAACCCGAACACTAACCCTAACACAAACACTAACCCGAACCTTAACCCGAACACTAACCAGAACCCTAACCCTAACCCTAACCATAACCCGAACCCTAAACCGAACTCTAACCCGAACCCTAAACCTAACCCCTAAACCTAACCCTAACCCGAAACCTAACCCTAACCCGAACCCGAACCCTAACCCTAAACCGAACCCTAACCCTAACCCTAACCCTAACCCGAACCCTAACCCGAACCCGAACCCTAACCCGAACCCGAATCCTAACCCTAACCCTAACCCTAACCCTAACACCAAAACTAACCCTAACCCTAACCCTAACCCTAACCCTAACCCAATCCCTAAACCTAACCCTAACCTAAAACCTAACACCTAACCCTAAACTGAACCCAAACCCTAACCCGAACCCGAATCCTAAACCGAACCCGAACCCTAACCCTAACCCGAACCCGAAAACGAACCCTAACCCTAACCCTAAACCGAACCCTAACCCTAACCCTAACCCTAACCCTAACCCTAACCCTAACGCGAACCCTAACCCTAAACCTAACTCTAACCCTAAACCTAATCCAACCTCGAACCCTAACCCTTACCCGATCCCTAACCCGAACCCTAACCCTAACCCTAACCCTAAACCGAACCCTAACCCTAACCCTAACCCTAACCCTAACGCTAACGCGAACACTAACACTACCCCTAACTCTAACCATAACCCTAATCCTAACCCGAACCCTAACCCTTACCCGAACCCTAACCTGAACCCTAACCCTAACCCTAACACTAACCCTAACCCCTAACCCTAACCCTAACACTAACCCTAACCCTAACCCTACAACCTAACCCTAACCCTAACCCGAACCCTAACCCTAACACTAATCCGAACCCTAACCCTAACCCGAACCCTAACCCTAACACTAACCCGAACCCTA
>JAVLSZ010000079.1:390000-397500 GCA_032313775.1 Urocyon cinereoargenteus | reverse complement strand
CCCTAACCCTAACCCTATCTCGAACCCTAACCCTAACACGAACCCGAACCCTAACCCAAACCCTAACCCTAAACCGAACACGAACCCTAACCCTAAACCTAACCCTAACCCGAATCTTAACCCTAACCCTAACCCTAACCCTAAACCGAACCCTAAACCTAACCCTAACCCTAACCCGAACCCTAACCCTAACCCTAACCCTAACTCGAACCCGAACCCTAACCCGAACCCTACCCCTAACCCTAATCCGAACCCTAACCATAACCCTAACCCTAACCCGAAACCTAACCCTAACCAGAACCCTAACCCTAACCCTAACCCGAACCCTAACCCTAACCCTCACCCTAACCCGAACCCTAACCCTAACCCTAACCCGAACCCTAACCCGAACCCTAACACTAACCCTAACCCGAACCCTAATCCTAACCCTAACCCTAACCCGAACCCTAACCGTAACCATAACCCTAACCCTAACCCTTACCCGAACCCTAACCCTAACCCTAACCCTAACACGAAAACTAACCCTAAACCTAACCCTAACCCTAACCCTAACCCGATCCCTAAACCTAACGCTAACCTAAAACCTAACACCTAACCCTAACCTGAACCCAAACCCTAACCCGAACCCGAATCCTAACCCGAACCCGAACCCTAACCCTAACCCGAACCCGAAAACGAACCCTAAACCTAACCCTAAACCGAACCCTAACCCTAACCCTAACCCTAACCCTAACGCGAACCCTAACCCTAACCCTAACTCTAACCCTAAACCTAATCCTAACTCGAACCCTAACCCTTACCCGATCCCTAACCCAAACCCTAACCCTAACCCTAACCCTAAACCGAACCCTAACCCTAACCCTAACCCTAACACTAACCCGAACCCTAACCCTAACCCGAACCCGAACCCTAACCCTAAACCTTCCGGAATCCTAACCCTAAACCAAACCCTAACCCTAAACCAAACACTAACCCTAACCCGAACCCTAACCCGAACCCGAACCCTAACCCTAACCATAACCCTAACACTAACCCTAACCCGAACCCTAACCCTAAACCTAACCCGAACCTTAACCCTAACCCTATCCCGAACCTTAACCCTACCCCTAACCCGAACACTAACCCTAACCCGAACCCTAACCCTAACACTAACCCTAACCTTAACCCTAACCCTAAACCTAAACCTAACCCTAACCCTAACCCGAACCGGAAGGCTAACCCGAACTCTACCCCTAACCCTAATCGGAACCCTTACCCTAACCCTAACCCTAACCCTAACCCTAACCCTAACCCTAACCCGAACCCTAACACTAACCAGAAGGCTAACCCTAACCCTAACCCTAACCCGAACCCGAACCCTAACCGAACCCTAACCCTAACCCTAACCCGAACCCTAACCCTAACCCGAACCCTAACCCTAACCCTAACCCTAAACCGAACCCTAACCCTAACCCTAACCATAACCCGAACCCTAACACTAACCCTAACCCTAACCCGAACCCTAACCCTAACCCGAACCCTAACCCTAACCCTAACCCTAACCCTAACCCTAACCCGAACCCTAACCCTAACCATAACCCTAACCCTAACCCGAACCCTACCCTAACCCTAACACGAACCCTAACCCTAACCATAACCCTAACCCTAACCCGAACCCTAACCCTAAACCTAACCCCTAACCCTAACCCTAACCCGAACCCTAACCCTAACCCTACCTCCTAAACCTAACCCTAACCCTAACCCGAACCCTAACCCTAACCGAACCCTAACCCTAACCCTAACCCGAACCCTAACCCGAACCCTAACCTGAAACCGAACCCTAACCCTAACCCTAACCCGAACCCGAACCGTAACCCTAACCCTAACCCTAACACTAACCCGAACCCTAACCCTAACCCGAACCCGAACCCTAACCCTAACCCTAACCGGAATCCTAACCCTAACCCGAACCCTAACCCTAACCCAAACCCTAACCCTAACCCGAACCCTAACCCGAACCCTAACCCGAACCCTAACCCTAACCCGAACCCTAACCCTAACCCTAACCCGAAACCGAACCCTAACCCGAACCCTAACCCTAAACCTAACCCTAACCCGAACCCTAAACCTAACCCTAACCCTAACCCGAACCTTAATCTAACACAACCCCGAACCTTAACCCTAACCCTAACCCTAACCCTAAACCTAACCCTAACCCGAACCCTAACCCTAACCCTTACCGTAACCCGAAACCTAAACCTAACCCTAACCCGAACCCTAACCCTAAACCTTACCCGAACCCTAACCCTAACCCTAACCCTAACCCTAATCCGAACACTAACCCTAACCCTAACCCTAACCCGAACCCTGACCCTAACCCTAACCCTAACCCTAACCCTAACCCGAAACTGAACACTAACCTAACCGTAACCCGAACCCGAACCCTAACCCTAACCCGAACCCTAAACCTAACACTAACCCTAACCCTAACCCGAACCCTAACCCTAACCCGAACCCTAACTCGAACCCGAACCCTAACCCTAACCCTAACCTGAACCCTAACCCTAACCTTAACCGGAACCCTAACACTAACCCTACCAAGAACCCGAACCCTAACACCTTACCCGAATCCTAACCCTAACCCGAACCCTAACCCGAACCCTAACCCTAACCCGAACCCGAACCCTAAACCTAACCCTAACCCGAACCCTAACCCTAACCCTAACCCTAACCCGAACCTTAAACCTAAACCTACCCCGAAACTTAACCCTAACCCTAACCATAACCCTAAACCTAACCCTAACCCGAACCCTAACCCTAACCCTTACCGTAACCCGACACCTAACCCTAACCCTAACCCGAACCCTAACCCTAACCCTAACCCGAACCCTACCCTAACCCTAACGCGACCCTAACCCTAACCGTAACCCTAAACCTAACCCGAAACCTAACCCTAACCCTAACCCCTAACCCTAACACTAACCCTAAACCGAACCCTAAACCTAACCCTAACCCTAACCCTAACCCGAACCCGAACCCGAACCCTAACACGAACCGTACCCCTAACCCTAATCCGAACCCTAACCCTAACCCTAAACCTAACCCTAACCCTAACCCGAACCCTAACCCTAACACTACCTCCTAAACCTAACCCTAACCCTAACCCGAACCCTAACCCTAACCGAACCCTAACCCTAACCCGAACCCTAACCCGAACCCTAAACCTAACCCGAACCCGAACCCTACCCCTAACCCGAACCCTAACCCTAACCCGAACCCTAACCCTAACACTAACCCTAACCCGAACCCGAAACCTAACACTAACCCGAACCCGAACCCTAACCCGAACCCGAACCCTAACCCTAACACTAACCCTAAACCGAACCCGAACCCTAACCCTAACTCTAACCCTAAGACTAACCCTAACCCGAACCCTAATCCTAACCCTAACCCTAACCCGAACCCTAACCGTAACCATAACCCTAACCCTAACCCTTACCCGAACCCTAACCCTAACCCTAACCCTAACACGAAAACTAACCCTAAACCTAACCCTAACCCTAACCCTAACCCGATCCCTAAACCTAACGCTAACCTAAAACCTAACACCTAACCCTAACCTGAACCCAAACCCTAACCCGAACCCGAATCCTAACCCGAACCCGAACCCTAACCCTAACCCGAACCCGAAAACGAACCCTAAACCTAACCCTAAACCGAACCCTAACCCTAACCCTAACCCTAACCCTAACCCTAACCCTAACGCGAACCCTAACCCTAACCCTAACTCTAACCCTAAACCTAATCCTAACTCGAACCCTAACCCTTACCCGATCCCTAACCCAAACCCTAACCCTAACCCTAACCCTAAACCGAACCCTAACCCTAACCCTAACCCTAACACTAACCCGAACCCTAACCCTAACCCGAACCCGAACCCTAACCCTAACCCTACCGGAATCCTAACCCTAAACCAAACCCTAACCCTAAACCAAACACTAACCCTAACCCGAACCCTAACCCGAACCCGAACCCTAACCCTAACCATAACCCTAACACTAACCCTAACCCGAACCCTAACTCTAAACCTAACCCGAACCTTAACCCTAACCCTATCCCGAACCTTAACCCTACCCCTAACCCGAACACTAACCCTAACCCGAACCCTAACCCTAACACTAACCCTAACCTTAACCCTAACCATAAACCTAAACCTAACCCTAACCCTAACCCGAACCGGAAGGCTAACCCGAACTCTACCCCTAACCCTAATCGGAACCCTTACCCTAACCCTAACCCTAACCCTAACCCTAACCCTAACACTAACCCGAACCCTAACACTAACCAGAAGGCTAACCCTAACCCTAACCCTAACCCGAACCCGAACCCTAACCGAACCCTAACCCTAACCCTAACCCGAACCCTAACCCTAACCCGAACCCTAACCCTAACCCTAACCCTAAACCGAACCCTAACCCTAACCCTAACCCTAACCCGAACCCTAACACTAACCCTAACCCTAACCCGAACCCTAACCCTAACCCGAACCCTAACCCTAACCCTAACCCTAACCCTAACCCTAACCCTAACCCGAACCCTAACCCTAACCATAACCCTAACCCTAACCCGAACCCTACCCTAACCCTAACCCGAACCCTAACCCTAACCATAACCCTAACCCTAACCCGAACCCTAACCCTAAACCTAACCCCTAACCCTAACCCTAACCCGAACCCTAACCCTAACCCTACCTCCTAAACCTAACCCTAACCCTAACCCGAACCCTAACCCTAACCGAACCCTAACCCTAACCCTAACCCGAACCCTAACCCGAACCCTAACCTGAAACCGAACCCTAACCCTAACCCTAACCCGAACCCGAACCGTAACCCTAACCCTAACCCTAACACTAACCCGAACCCTAACCCTAACCCGTACCCGAACCCTAACCCTAACCCTAACCGGAATCCTAACCCTAACCCGAACCCTAACCCTAACCCAAACCCTAACCCTAACCCGAACCCTAACCCGAACCCTAACCCGAACCCTAACCCTAACCCGAACCCTAACCCTAACCCTAACCCGAAACCGAACCCTAACCCGAACCCTAACCCTAAACCTAACCCTAACCCGAACCCTAAACCTAACCCTAACCCTAACCCGAACCTTAATCTAACACAACCCCGAACCTTAACCCTAACCCTAACCCTAACCCTAAACCTAACCCTAACCCGAACCCTAACCCTAACCCTTACCGTAACCCGAAACCTAAACCTAACCCTAACCCGAACCCTAACCCTAAACCTTACCCGAACCCTAACCCTAACCCTAACCCTAACCCTAATCCGAACACTAACCCTAACCCTAACCCTAACCCGAACCCTGACCCTAACCCTAACCCTAACCCTAACCCTAACCCGAAACTGAACCCTAACCTAACCGTAACCCGAACCCGAACCCTAACCCTAACCCGAACCCTAAACCTAACACTAACCCTAACCCTAACCCGAACCCTAACCCTAACCCGAACCCTAACTCGAACCCGAACCCTAACCCTAACCCTAACCTGAACCCTAACCCTAACCTTAACCGGAACCCTAACACTAACCCTACCACGAACCCGAATTCTAACACCTTACCCGAATCCTAACCCTAACCCGAACCCTAACCCGAACCCTAACCCTATCCCGAACCCGAACCCTAAACCTAACCCTAACCCGAACCCTAACCCTAACCCTAACCCTAACCCGAACCTTAAACCTAAACCTACCCCGAAAATTAACCCTAACCCTAACCATAACCCTAAACCTAACCCTAACCCGAACCCTAACCCTAACCCTTACCGTAACCCGAAACCTAACCCTAACCCTAACCCGAACCCTAACCCTAACCCTAACCCGAACCCTACCCTAACCCTAACGCGACCCTAACCCTAACCGTAACCCTAAACCTAACCCGAAACCTAACCCTAACCCTAACCCCTAACCCTAACACTAACCCTAACCCGAACCCTAAACCTAACCCTAACCCTAACCCTAACCCTAACCCGAACCCTACCCTAACCCTAACACGAACCCTAACCCTAACCATAACCCTAACCCTAACCCGAACCCTAACCCTAAACCTAACCCCTAACCCTAACCCTAACCCGAACCCTAACCCTAACCCTACCTCCTAAACCTAACCCTAACCCTAACCCGAACCCTAACCCTAACCGAACCCTAACCCTAACCCTAACCCGAACCCTAACCCGAACCCTAACCTGAAACCGAACCCTAACCCTAACCCTAACCCGAACCCGAACCGTAACCCTAACCCTAACCCTAACACTAACCCGAACCCTAACCCTAACCCAAACCCGAACCCTAACCCTAACCCTAACCGGAATCCTAACCCTAACCCGAACCCTAACCCTAACCCAAACCCTAACCCTAACCCGAACCCTAACCCGAACCCTAACCCTAACCCGAACCCTAACCCTAACCCTAACCCGAAACCGAACCCTAACCCGAACCCTAACCCTAAACCTAACCCTAACCCGAACCCTAAACCTAACCCTAACCCTAACCCGAACCTTAATCTAACACAACCCCGAACCTTAACCCTAACCCTAACCCTAACCCTAAACCTAACCCTAACCCGAACCCTAACCCTAACCCTTACCGTAACCCGAAACCTAAACCTAACCCTAACCCGAACCCTAACCCTAAACCTTACCCGAACCCTAACCCTAACCCTAACCCTAACCCTAATCCGAACACTAACCCTAACCCTAACCCTAACCCGAACCCTGACCCTAACCCTAACCCTAACCCTAACCCTAACCCGAAACTGAACACTAACCTAACCGTAACCCGAACCCGAACCCTAACCCTAACCCGAACCCTAAACCTAACACTAACCCTAACCCTAACCCGAACCCTAACCCTAACCCGAACCCTAACTCGAACCCGAACCCTAACCCTAACCCTAACCTGAACCCTAACCCTAACCTTAACCGGAACCCTAACACTAACCCTACCACGAACCCGAACCCTAAAACCTTACCCGAATCCTAACCCTAACCCGAACCCTAACCCGAACCCTAACCCTAACCCGAACCCGAACCCTAAACCTAACCCTAACCCGAACCCTAACCCTAACCCTAACCCTAACCCGAACCTTAAACCTAAACCTACCCCGAAACTTAACCCTAACCCTAACCATAACCCTAAACCTAACCCTAACCCGAACCCTAACCCTAACCCTTACCGTAACCCGAAACCTAACCCTAACCCTAACCCGAACCCTAACCCTAACCCTAACCCGAACCCTACCCTAACCCTAACGCGACCCTAACCCTAACCGTAACCCTAAACCTAACCCGAAACCTAACCCTAACCCTAACCCCTAACCCTAACACTAACCCTAAACCGAACCCTAAACCTAACCCTAACCCTAACCCTAACCCGAACCCGAACCCGAACCCTAACACGAACCGTACCCCTAACCCTAATCCGAACCCTAACCCTAACCCTAAAC